>WNWK01019917.1:0-36861 GCA_009830355.1 Cherax destructor | reverse complement strand
TTTGTGCTCTAATTCAGTGATCTCTCGGTTAAGGCTATCTCTCCTCTGTTGCAACATAACTGTGTTTTTCAGCAATTCAGTAACCCGTTTTCTTCTCCTGTACCATCTCCTAGCTCTCTCTCTATATCTGATCTTCTTCTGGGTTTCCTCAATGGTACGTGCTTCATACATACCTTGTTTGCTTCTGTATTCAGCTTCTCTAGGCACTGGTGGGGATTTAGGGTTCTCATGTCTGATTCCCATGATATGTCTGATAGCTCTTGGTTTATTTTTTCCCAGTCAATTCTATGGTTATTAAAATTAAACTTACTGAACATTCCGTCTCTAACATTAGTGTCGCAGTTCCCTAACCCTGAGTTAATACTAGTTTGAACTTCTATGATGTTATGATCAGAGTATATTGTTTTTGTAACTGTTATGTCTCTGATTAATTCCTCGTTGTTTGTGAATATCAAATCCAGGGTATTTTCATTTCTAGTGGGATTAATTATCTGTTGGTTTAGTGAGTACTTTTCACAAAGCCTCATTAGTTCCCTGGTATGTGCCTGTTGAGCCAGGCTGCTTCCAGGAGTTATTTCTGGTATAACATTATGGTGCCTCATCTTCCATTTTACATGAGGGAGATTAAAATCTCCAAGGATTAAAATGTTTGGGGTGGGATTCTCTAGCCTATCCAGATAGCTATCTATCTTCTTTAACTGCTCTGTGAATTCCTCCGCAGTTGCTGATGGTGGTTTGTATACTAGGATAATTACTAGATTCTTATTTTCCACTTTAATGCCGAGGATTTCTACTATATCATTCGTAGCGTTCAACACTTCTGTGCAACAGAGAGTATCTTTTATATAGAGTCCTACTCCTCCCTGTGACCTATTAATTCTATCACATCTATACATGTTATAGTTTTCTATCTGAATCTCTCCATCCAAAACATCCCTTGTATGTGTTTCTGTAAATGCTCCAAACATAGCATTTGGTTCTGATAGGAGTCCACTAACATAACTAACTTTATCATTTTTATTTGATTTCAGACCCTGAATATTTGCAAATATGAAGCAGGAGTTACCATTTGGGATGTTTGGTCTTTCTTTGTGTTTGGTTAGTACCACTGGTGAAGCATGGGTTATAAATGCTGCAGCAAGGGGGCAGCTGGAGGCAGTGGAGATGTAGTGTCTTAAGGGCAGCGTGTGGTGTAAATATTATGTAGAGAAGTGTTATTCAGAGGACTGAGGAGGGGTTGTTGGTCATTGTTTAGTCATTTATAGAGGATGGAACAAAATAGGATGATTTTGAGGGTGTATAAACCTGTAATGGAGGGGAGGAGGGGTAGGGGTCATCCTAGGAATTAATGGAGGGAGGGGTTAAAGAGGTTTTGTGTGCAAGGGGCTTAGATGTGCATTAGGCATGTGTAAGCATGGAGTGAATGGAGATGAATGGTTTTTGGGACCTGACAAGCTGTTGGAGTGTAAAAAGGATAATATTTTGCGAAGGGATTCAGGAAACCAGTTAGCCGGACTTGAGTCCTAGATGTGGGAAGTACAATGCCTGCACTTTAAAGGAGGGGTTTGGGATATTGGCTGTTTGCCGTGACATCTAAACTGTTGTATCTGAGCGCCTCTGCAAAGACAGTGATTGTGTGAATGATGGTGAAAGTGTTTCTTTTATGGGTCACCCTGCTTTGGTTGGAGACGACTGAAGTGTTAAAAAAGAAAATTACTTACAATATGTAATTAGTCTCTAGAACCTTGATGTTATTTATAATTGTCTTATGTTACATATGAAGAGCTTTGTTAATCTTTATTTGGCAGCATTACAGTGCAGTAATGAAGTACATTAGTCAAGGTCCAATGTTGCTAGATGTCCATATGCACCGTCCCCACACCACTTCCCGTAACTTTATGGATGCTCTTCTTGCATTCTGGCCTGGTCTTCAGGTAAGTGGCTTCATCACAAAATGAAAACATTACTTAGTATTGTTTTTAATTCAGTCTTTATCTCTTATCTTGCATGTCTCTATATTGTGTAAAAAAAAAATGTTTAATTTATGCAAAACTCCTTCTTATAACTGAAAATCTCTTCAGGTTCTAAAGGGAGACATCAAGCCAGCCATCGAAACACATGAAATGTTATATCAAGTGATTCAGCGCCATAATTTCTTACCTGAAGCATTCACAACAGACTTCCAGGTTAGAGTAATACACTTGTGTTATTTACCTCAGATGGTTGAATTTATTCAGATTGTATAAACAAAAAAATCTTAGTTTCTAAGGAGTAAATATTGATACTTTTTATTTTTAACAAGAGCTGTCTCCTGCCATGGCAAGTTGACCCAAAGAAGGAAATGCATTCACCATCATTCATTCAATTTCTTTTTTTTTCCCAGAAGTGTACTAAAATCACATTACCTTGTGAGTGTGCAACATCCCCATCCTCTCTTCAGATTGCAGACACTGCCCTTCCCACCTCCAGAACTCAAAATCAAGCTAACCGGTTTCCCTGAATCCCTTGATGAGAGTTACCTTGCTCACACTCCAACAGCACATCTTTAAAAACCACTTGGTTTTCATTCACTCTTATGTAACAGGCTCACACAATTCTATTGGATGTTTAAGCCCTTAAATTTAGCTTGAAGCCTCCTTTACCCCCTCTTCCCAACCATTACTGAGATGACCCCTTTTCCTCCTACCTTCCACCCAGATTTATACACTCATCATCATCTTATCCCTCTCCATCCTCTGTGCAAACCCAAACCACTTCAACAACCTCTCCTCAAATCTGAATTAGACTCTTGGTGACACCACATCGCTTTTTCAATTTTTTTGCTCCAAATTCTCTGCATGATAATCACACTACACACTGCACTCAAATGTGACATCTCTGCTGCCTCTAGTCACCTCCTTGTTTTAGCATTCAAAGTCCATGCCTCACACCAGTATGATAATGTTTGTACCACTATACTCTTTTTTGCTTCTATAGATAAACTTCACAAACGACTCAACACACTACCCACTTTTTCCCCTCATTTATTTTATGGTCTACCTTGTCTTTCGTAGACCCATCTGCTGACATTCTCACTTCCCCAGATATCTAAATACATTCACTTCCTCCATTCTCCCTCCGTCCAATCTGACACTGTCATTGTCTAGATTTTTTGTAACCCTCATCACCTTGGTCTTTTCTGTATTCTCTTGTAATTTCCTTCCTGTGTTTAATAACTTTATTACTCTTTGGACTGTATTTACACTGTTGCAAAAATGGTAGAATTACCGACAATATGTTAGGTATAAGGACGCGTGTGTAACTAATGTAACATTTTATTGTGGCAATGTTTCACTCTCCAGAAGCTTGGTCAGGCTATTACAAAGAATACAAGGACATAGAGGGTGTATATAGGTAATGTGAGGTGGCAGAGCGTAAGCATTGCAGAGTACCCACTGGCCCATGTTGTAGGTGATGGTGGCAGCAGTAGCAGTGGTTGTGGTGGCAGCGGCAGGGAAGCCAATGATGATGGGAGAGATAGTGACAATAACAGCAACAACAACTCTTGGTTGCTGTGTTATGGCAGGATTTATTATTTTGAGGAGAATTCTTCCTAATAGTAGGTTGGTAGACAGCAACCACTCGGGGAGGTACTACCGTCCTGCCAAGTGAGTGTGAAACAGAAACCTGTAACTGTTTTACATGATGGTAGGATTGCTGGTGTCTTTTTTTGTCTCATAAACACTCTGGATAACAGGTATATCTGCTACTTCTACTTACACTTAGGTCACACTACACAGGCATGCACATGCATATATATACATACACACATCTAGGTTTTTCTTCTTTATTTCCTCTATTCTCCATGGGGAAGTGGAAAATAATATTTCCTCCGTAAGCCATGCGTGTCGTATGAGGCGACTAAAATGCCGGAAGCAATGGGCTAGTAACCCCTTCTCTTGTATACATTACTAAAAAAGAGAAGAAAAACTTTATAAAACTGGGATGCTTGAATGTGCGTGGATGTAGTGTGGATGATAAAAAAAAGAGATGATTGCTGTTGTTATGAATGAAAAGAAGTTGGATGTCCTGGCCCTAAGAGAAACAAAGCTGAAGGGGGTAGGCGAGTTTCAGTGGGGAGAAATAAATGGGATTAAATCAGGAGTATCTGAGAGAGTTAGAGCTAAGGAAGGGGTAGCAATAATGTTGAAGGATCAGTTATGGAAGGAGAAGAGGTAATATAAATGTATAAATTCAAGGATTATGTTGATTAAAATAAGGGTCGGATGTGAAAAGTGGGTCATAATAAGTGTGTATGCACCTGGAGAAGAGAGGAGTGTAGAGGAGGAGAGAGATTTTTGGGAGATGTTAGCGAATGTATAGGACCTTTTGAACCAAGTAAGAGATAATTGTGGTAGGGGACCTAAATGCTAAAGTAGGAGAAACATTTAGAGAGGGTGTGGTAGGTAAGTTTGGGGTGCCAGGTGTAAATGATAATGGGAGCCCTTTGATTGAACTTTGTATAGAAAGGGGTTTAGTTATAGGTAATACAGTGGACCCCGGTTATCGTAATTAATCCGTTCCTGAGAGTGTGACTAAACCCGATTTGATGATTTCGAATTCATTTTCCCCATAAGAAATAATGTAAATTCAATTAATCTGTTCCAGACACCCAAAGGTATTACAAAAAAAAATATTTTTTTTTACATTAAATATACATTTACCTACAGAGAAAACAATGAAACATGAAGAATAAAACAATAATAACATGAAGGAGGAGGGGAGAGGATGGAGGAGTTACTATTGTTTGGAAGGGGAATCCCCTTCCATAAAGACTTCAGGTACCAAGTCCTTTTCCGGGGTTACTTCCCTTCTTTGTTTTTTAATACCACTAGGACCAGCTTGAGAGTCACTGCACACCTGTGGCACTAAATATCTGTCGTCTCTTTAAAATGTCTAAAATGGGACACGAAATTGTCATTGAACGTGTCGCAGACATGGCCTGTTACAGCTTTGTTAGGGTGATGTTCCTCCATAAATGTTTGCACCTCACTCCACTTTGCACAAATGTCCTTAATCTTTGAAGAAGGCACCTTCTTCCATCTCTCTTCCTCCTACTCTGAAGTAATTTCCTGGGCTGTGGACTGTTGCTGTTCCAGATGAAGCTCTTGCAGCTCTACAGTGGTTAGCTCTTCATTGTGGTCCTCCACCAACTCTTCCACATCCTTGCCACTCACATCCAACCCCATGGAACTCCCCAATGCCACAATACTTTCCACAACTTCCATAGACTCCTCAGGGTCAGCCCCAAACCCTTCAAAATCCCTCTCTTGGACACATTCTGGCCACAATTTTCTCCAAGCAGAGTTCAAAGTCCTGGAAGTCACTCCATCCCAAGCCTTACCTATAAGGTTTATGCAATGGAGGATACTGAAGTGATCTTTCCAGAACTCTCTTAGGGTCAATACAGTGTCTGAGGTCACATCAAAGCACCTTTGAAACATTGCTTTGGTGTACAGTTTTTTGAAGTTTGCAATGATCTGCTGGTCCATGGGCTGGATGAGAGGAGTGGTATTTGGGGGCAAGAACTTTACTCTGATGAAACGAAACTCCTCCACCATTTGGTCATCCAAGTCTGGAGGATGAGCAGGAGCATTGTCCATTACCAAGAGGCACTTGAGTTCCAGTATATTTTCCAGGAGGTATTTCTTCACACTGGCGCCAAACACTTCATTGAACCAATCAAGGAAAATTTCCCTCGTGACCCATGCCTTACTGTTAGCCTTCCACATCACACACAAATTAGCCTTGGCGACACTGTTTTTCTTGAACACACTGGGATTTTCAGAGTGATACACCAGTAAAGGCCTCACTTTGAAATCCCCACTAGCATTACTACAGAACATGAGAGTTAGCCTGTCTTTCATAGGCTTCTGTCCTGGAAGTGCCTTTTCCTCTTTGGCATTTTCTTTCAAAAGAGGCCTGTTTTGTCACAATTGAACACTTGTTGGGGTTTGAATTGTTCAGCCTCTATGTACCCCTTATTCCTGCACATATTTTTTTTGCCGCAGATTTGTCAGAACTGGCAGCCTCGCCATGCCTTACCACACTGTGTATGCCGCTACACTTCTTAACTCTCTCAAACCAGCCTTTGCTGGCCTTAAATTCACTAAGATCAGCACTAGTTCCAGGCATTTTCTTTTCGAGATCATGCAACTGCCTTGCTTTTTCACAAATTATCGACTGCATAACACTATCTCCTGCTAACTGTTTTTTGTTGATCCACACCAACAACAAAGTCTCCACATCTTCGAGTATTTGCGATCTCTGTTTTGTGATCATATTTGCACCTTTCACAACAACAGCTTCCTTGATTTCCTTTTTCTTGGACACAATGGAAGCGATGGTTGTATGGGGTTTCTTATACAACCTTGCAAGCTCTGCCACACGTACATACTCCACTTTCATATATGATGTCTTTCTTGAATTCTATAGTGTTTCTCACCTTCTTTACCAAAGGGCTGGTAATAAGAGCTTTCTTTGGGCCCATAGTGGCTTATTTAGCAGTTGCAAGCACTAAAACGAATGGAATATTACGAAATGTATTGTATGAACGCATGAGATCGTCCTCACTGGCTGGTAAACAATGGCACAATGACTGTAAATGGTGTGTGGGGCTGTTGGGCCGCTGCTCAGATGTGTTTGGGATGAATGACTATTACCGAGTTAAATGACGATCACCGAGCCAATATTTTGACGAAAAAACGTTACTATTACCGGAAATTACGAAATCCGATGACTATGAAATCTGGGGGTTCACTGTACATATTTTAAGAAAAAGAGGATAAATAAGTATACAAGATATGATGTAGGGCGTAATGACAGTATAGTGGACCCCCGGAGTTCGTGATTAATCCGTTCCAGAGGGCGCTCCAAACACTGAATATAACGAACTCCGAATCTATTTTCCCCATAAGAAATAATGGAAATTCAATTAATCCGTTTCAGACACCCAAACGTATTAAAATAAATATTGTTTCCACATTAAATTGCACAGAAAAAAATGAGATACAAAGTACATAAAACAGTAATAACTTGACACTTACCTTTATTGAAGAGTTTTTGATGTGTGGAAGATGGAAGGAGGGGGAGGAAGGAGTAGTTGCTAGTGTTTGGAAGGGTAATCCCCTTCCATTAACACTTCAAGTACCAAGTTCTTTTCCAGGGTTACTTCCCTTCTCTTTTCTTTTAATGCCACTAGGACCAGCTTGAGAGTCACTGGACCCCTGTTGCTCAAAAAAGTGTTCCAGAGAGTTCTGTTTCTGACGAATATTTGGAATTGTGCTGGCGACAGGTGTGTGTGTTTGTGGACAGGAGAAGATAGTCCTCTATGGCTTATTTATCTATCATAGTTCATCTAATATGACATAATAAACAATATTAATAACATAGAAACATGACATATACTCTAGAATGAATAAAATGTCATTACAAATGTGAGGACTGGTGTTCGTGTTGTTTGTTGTTGGGTGTATAAGGGCCACTGAAAGATACGCCTGAAATAGTGATGGCCACCAGACACGATGGTGTTGTCAGTCGCCCTATATAACTCCAACAACATTGGAGGAGTTAAGTTTCGTGTTGTCATTTTTCTATAGATTAATGGCTTAACTTACTTGCTACACTGTTAATGCTACACTTTATTGCTGGCAGGCACTATAGCCTTTATCAACTCCTGCTGTTTTAGTATCATAACATATCGTAGAATCACTGAATCACTTAAGACATTCTCCCTAGGGCCAGCCCTTTGGTAAAAGGCTGGCACTAGGAGCTTTCTTGGGGCCCATGGTGGCTTATTTAGCAGTTGCAAGCACTAAAAACAATGGAATAATGACAAAATGTATGGTATGAATGCGTGGGTGCTGGTAAACAATGGCACACTGACTCTCAATGGAGTGTTGGGCCCGCTCAGGCCACGTGTATGCGTCTAGGACTAATCACGAACTCCGAGTGGATCCACGAACACCGAACCAATATTTTTCTGAAAAAATATCGTGAACTCCGATTTTCACGAACTCCGACTCCAATGAACTCCGGGGTCCACTGTAGTTTGTTGGACTACGTATTGGTAGATAAAAGACTGTTGAGTAGACTTCAGGATGTAGATGTTTATAGAGGGGCCACAGATATATCAGATCACTTTTTAGTTGTAGCTACAGTGAGAGTAAAAGGTAGATGGGATACAAGGAAAATAGAAGCAGCAAGTAAGAGAGAGGTGAAGGTTTATAAACTAAAAGAGGAGGCAGTTAAAGTAAGATATAAACAACTATTGGAGGATAGATGGGCTAATGAGAGTATAGGCAATGGGGTCGAAGATGTATGGGGTAGGTTTAAGAATGTAGTGTTAGAGTGTTCAGCAGAAGTTTGTGGTTACAGGAAAGTGGGTGTGGGAGGGAAGAGCAATTGGTGGAATGATGATGTAAGGAGAGTAGTAAGGGAGAAAAGGTTAACATATGATAGGTTTTTACAAAGTAGAAGTGATGTAAGTATATGGAGAGAAAAAAAACAAGTTAAGAGAGTGGTGAAGCAATGTAAAAAGAGAGCAAATGAGAGAGTGGGTGAGATGTTATCAACAAATTTTGTTGAAAATAAGAAAAAGTTTTGGAGTGAGATTAATAAGTTGAGGAAGCCTAGGGAACGAATGGATTTGACAGTTAAAAATAGGAGAGGAGAGTTATAAAATGGAGAGTTAGAGGTATTGGGAAGATGGAGGGAATATTTTGAGGAATTGTTAAATGCTGATGAAGATAGGGAAGCCGTGATTTCGTGTATAGGGCAAGGAGGAATAACATCTTGTAGGAGTGAGGAGGAGCCAGGTGTGAGTGTGGGGGAAGTTCATGAGGCAGTGGGTAGAATGAAAGGGGGTAAAGAAGCTGGGATTAATGGGATAAAGATAGAAATGTTAAAAGCAGGTGGGGATATAGTTTTGGAGTGGTTGGTGCTATTATTTAATAAATGTATGGAAGAGGGTAAGGTACCTAGGGATTGGCATAGTTTCTTTGTATAAAGGCAAAGGTGATAAAAAGAGAGTGCAAAAATTACACTGGTCTGCATGTTTTTTTTTATTGACTCTGTGGTATCTTTTTTGGTATATACAGTGGACCCCCGAGTTTCAGTCACCTCGGAAATCGAACAATTATGTAAGTTTAATATTGTAAGAGCTTTTGTATGTGTATTTTTGGGGGTCTGAAAGGACTAATCTAATTTACATTTTTCCTTAAGGGATCAAATTCATTCGGTAATGGCACTTGAACAGCCTTCTGGAATGAATTATGACCGAAACTCGGGGGTCCACTGTATATGGAAAATAGTGATTCATTGTGTTTTTTATTCATCTCTATCACATCAGGTTGTCAAGTTATATGGAAATGTTACTTTTCTCTTTTCGTATAACATAAGTAGTGTAAATGAGAAAGTGGTATATTACCAATTAAAATGCTTACTTTATATTGAATTAAATGTTAAATCTAATTCACTCAGTTCTTTGACAAAGAGGAATCTTTAGTTTTCTGTTCAAATATTTCTGGCCTTATTGAACACATGGGGATGTCATACAAAGCATATAAATGGAGACTCTTCATTGATTCTTCTAAAAGAAGTTTAAAGGCTTTACTTCTCTACAATGGCAACACAGCTGCATCTGTGCCAATTGGCCATAGTGTCCAAATGTCAGAAACGTATGCAAGTATGAAGACACTAATATCTGCAATCAAGTACCAGAATCACAATTTTCTCCTTTGTGATGATTTAAAAGTTATTGCTCTCCTATTAGGTCTTCAAGGCGGATACACCAAGTATCCTTGTTTTCTGTGTCTTTGGGATAGTAGGGCAGACATCAACACTATGAACAAAAAGACTGGCCACCAAGAACCAGCTTCTTACCCGGAAATCACAACGTGAAAACTGTGCCACTAGTTGACCCCAAGAAAATTCTGCTGCCACCACTCCACATCGAATTAGGGCTTATGAAAAATTTTGTGAATACAGTGGACCCCCAGTTTACGTACTGCTCCAAACTCGAACAATTATGTATGTAAATGTATTTTCGTAAGTGCTTTTGTAAGTGTATTTTTGGGGGTCTGAAATGACTAATCTAATTTACATTTGTCCTTATGGGAACAAATTCGTTTGGTAACGGCACTTGAACAGCATTCTGGAATGAATTAATTACGTAAACTGGGGGTCCACTGTACCTTGAACAAGAATGGAACTGCTTTCAAGTACCTGGAGTCAAAGTTTCCTTGTATAAGTGAAGGCAAGCTAAAGGCAGGAATCTTTGTTGGCCCTCAGATTTGGAAATTGATGAAGGGCAAGCATTTTGATGAAGCATTAGCAGGTGTCAAGGTGAATGCCTTGTTTTCATTCATGCAGATTGTCCACAACTTCCTGGAAAACAGGCACTCCCCCGAATATGAAAAAATGATCCTAGACCTGATTTCAAGTTTCCAACAACTTGGGTCTAGAATGAGTGTGAAGATGCACTTTTTGCACTCACATCTTGACTGTTTTCCCAACAATTTTGGGGACTACAGTGAGGAACAAGGAGAGCGGTTCCATCAGGATATTTGCACCATGTAACTCAATACCAGGGCAAATGGAATGTCAGCATGATGGCAGATTACTGCTGCTCATTGAAACGTAATGGTCTCGATGCACAGCACAAGCGAAAATCAAAGCGGTCCTCCTTCCTTTGATTCAATATGTAGGCTAACCATTAGGAGTATATTTTTTTAATGAATCATTTGATTTGATTCATGTTGATTTGGACTTCATATGTTCTAAAAATTAACAATGTGCTTTTCCGTGATTACTTGCCTAATTTTAATAAAGTAACAATTTATTAAAAATAAACATTTTTTATTATTAATTTGTATTTTATTAAAAATCCTTACATGATAGAGCAAAATGGTTTAGATATTTACAATCAGCAGCCCAAGAATATGTAAAATCGCAACCATGAATAAAAAAAAAACATTCCAAATGCAGACCAGTGTTATTGGGAAATAAGTCTGTTGAGTATACAGTGGAATCCCAGTTTTTGTCCGGTCCGGATATCGTACAATTCGGATTTCGACCACTTTGGTGAATTTTTACCCCGGGTTTCGTACATCTGCTTGGAAATTGTCTGTACCAGATGCGTCCGCCTGGTTCGCTGATACGTTCGTGATACTAATACAGTGGACCCCTGGATTACGTCATTTTTTTCGTTCAAGAATGCTGTTCAAGTGCCATTACCGAACGAATTTATTCCCATAAGGAATAATGTAAATTAGATTAGTCCTTTTAGACCCCCAAAAATACACTTACAAAAGCACTTAAAAAAATAAACTTACATAAAAGGGCGAGTTTGGAGACTATCGTAAACCGGGGGTCCACTGTATGTAATAATAATCACTCTTGGGCACATTAAATGTCTTTTTTTTTAGGTTAATATAGATATTTTCATTAATCCATCTATGATATTTTCTTCAAAATTATGTAAGAAACACGTTACATAGCATATAAACTTGAAATGTTTATATGCTGTGGAGGTGTGCTAGCCAGGCAGAAGTAAAACATTGTTTTCTCTGGTCCAGCATCAGAGAAAATGTGTATGAATCTGCGTTGGCCCAGTCACCGCCCTTAATACATAACGCTTTTGTTTACAATTCTCGGTATGAATTATTCATTACTTCTCCCTTTGTTTATGATGGCATCTAAAGGTAGTTGTTAGAAACGATTAAACTCAGTGAACATGGTATGTCGATGGTAATATGTCTCTGGGCCACATTAAATATCATGAAGCTAGGATGTGGAAGAGTTGGTGGAGATATATCACCCTAACAAAGCTGTTGCAAGCCGTATCTACATGGTCCAGTGACTCTCAAGCTGGTCCTAGTGCCAGTAAAAGACAAAGAAGGGAAGTAACCCTGGATAGGGCTTTGATACCTGAAGTCCTCATGGAGGGGGATTTCCCTTCCAAACAATAACCTCTCCTAGCTCTCCCCTCCTCGCCATCTTCCATACGCCAATAAGTCTCTTCAATAAAGGTAAAAGTGATTTAGATGTTCATTTATCCATTAAAATTAGTCATTCATATTTATTTCTCATTGTTTTCTGTATGTAAAACTGTAGTTATTCTCTATAAAATGTACATTTTGTTCATATTTTTGGATGACTGGAATGGATTAATTGGATTTACATTATTTCTTATGGGAAATATTACTTTGGTTTTCGTCCATTTTGGATTTCGACCGACTTTCTGGAACGGATTAAGGACGAAAACCGGGGTTCAACTGTACCTGGTAAAGTGTATGGTAGAGTTATTATTGAAAGAATTAAGAGTAAGACAGAGAGTAGGATAGCAGATGAACAAGGAGGCTTCAGGAAAGCTAGGAGGTGTGTAGACCAAGTGTTTACAGTGAAACATATAGGTGAACAGTATTTAGATATGGGTAAAGAGGTTTTTGTGGCGTTTATGGATTTGGAAAAGGCGTATTACAGGGTGGATAGGGGGGCAATGTGGCAGATGTTTCAGGTGTATGGAATAGGAGGTAGGTTACTGAAAGCAGTGAAGAGTTTATACGAGGATAGTGAGGCTCAGGTTAGAGTATGTAGGAGAGAGGGAGATTATTTCCCAGTAAAAGTAGGCCTTAGACAAGGATGTGTGATGTCACCATGGTTGTTCAATATACTTATACAGTGGACCCCCGAGTATCGTAATTAATCCGTTCCAGGAGCTAGTACTTAACACGAAGTTTTCGAAATTCGAACTATTATTTCCCATAAGAAATAATGTAAATACAATTAATCCGTTCCACAAAAAAATATTCACATATAAAATAATTAAAAACAATATATATATATACTCTCCATGGGGAAGTGGAACAGAATTCTTCCTCCGTAAGCCATGCGTGTCGTAAGAGGCGACTAAAATGCCGGGAGCAAGGGGCTAGTAACCCCTTCTCCTGTATATATTACTAAATGTAAAAGGAGAAACTTTCGTTTTTTCTTTTGGGCCACCCCGCTTCGGTGGGAAATGGTCGACGTGTTGAAAGAAGAAGAAGATATATATATACATTTACTTACCTTTATTGAAGAGTTGCAGGCATCTGGAAGATAGAGTAATGAGTAATGAAGGTCCTCTTGGGCATTTTCTTCCAAAACAGGCCTGTTTCATCACAATTAAACACTTGTTGGGGGAGGAATTCTTCAGCCTCTACGAAGGGAAATCCCCACTCCCTGCATGCCTGCTACACTCCCTGCATGCCTGCTACACTCCCTGCATGCCTGCTACACTCCCTGCATGAATGCTACACTCCCTGCATGAATGCTACACTCCCTGCATGCCTGCTACACTCCTTGCATGCCTGCTACACTCCCTGCATGAATGCTACACTCCCTGCATGCCTGCTACACTCCCTGCATGCCTGCTACACTCCCTGCATGTCTGCTACACTCCCTGCATGAAGCTACACTCCCTGCATCCTGCTAAACTCCCTGCATCAATGCTAAACTCCCTGCATGCCTGCTACACTCCCTGCATGCCTGCTACACTCCCTGCATGCCTGCTACACTCCCTGCATGAATGCTACACTCCATGCATGAATGCTACACTCCCTGCATGAATGCTACACTCCCTGCATGCCTGCTACACTCCCTGCATGAATGCTACACTCCCTGCATGAATGCTACACTCCCTGCATGAATGCTACACTCCCTGCATGAATGCTAAACTCCCTGCATGAATGCTACACTCCCTCCATGAATGCTACCACAGGGGTGCCACTAGGAAGCTTCTTTGGACCCATGGTGACTTATTTCACAGTGACAATCACTAAAGCACCAAAAAAACCACCAAATGTAGTGTGAATGTTTGAAAGAGCGCGCTAGGTAATGTTCTCTCAATGGTAAACAACGCTTCACTGGCGGCGTCCTGCGTCCCGCGCAGGCGCGGAGCAGGCGGACAGGTCTAATACGTTACGAAACACGAGCGGTTTTACGATTCTCGAAGTCGTAAAAAGCTTACGAAACACGATGTTTACGAAGTAAGAACCTTTCGAAACTCGGGGGTCCACTGTAAATGGGGTTGTAAGAGAAGTGAATGCACGGGTATTGGCAAGAGGTGTGGGGTTAAAAGATAAAGAATCTAACACAAAGTGGGAGTTGTCACAGTTACTCTTTGCTGATGACACTGTGCTTTTGGGAGATTCAGAAGAGAAGTTGCAGAGGTTGGTGGATGAGTTTGGTAGGGTATGTAAAAGAATAAAATTCAAAGTGAATATAGGAAAGAGTAAGGTGATGAGGATAAAAAAATTAGGTGACGAAAATTGGGTATCAGATTGGAGGGAGAGAGTATGGAGGTGAATGTATTCAGATATTTGGGAGTGGATGTGTCAGCAGATGGGTCTGTGAAGGATGAGGTGAATCATAAAATTGATGAGGGCAAAAGGATGAGTGATGCACTTAGGAGTTTGTGGAGACAAAGAACTTTGTCCATAGAAGCAAAGAGGGGAATGTATGAGAGCATAGTTATACCAACACTCTTATATGGGTGTGAAGCATGGGTGGTGAATGTTGCAACGAGGAGAAGGCTGGAGGCAGTGGAGATGATATGTCTGAGGGCAGTGTGTGGTGTGAATATAATGCAGATAATTTGTAGTTTGGAAATTAGGAGGTGGTGTGGGGATTACCAAAACTATTATCCAGAGGGCTGAGGAAGGGTTGTTGAGGTGGTTCAGACATGTAGAGAGGATGGAACAAACTAGAATGACTTCAAGAGTGTATAAATCTGTAGTGGAGGGAAGGCGGGTAGGGGTCGGCCTAGGAAAAGTTTGAGGGAGGGGGTAAAGGAGGTTTTGTGTGCGAGGGGCTTGGACTTCCAGCAAGCATGTGTGAGCGTATTTGATAGGAGTGAATGGAGACAAATGGTTTTTAGGACTTGACGTGCTGTTGGAGTATGAGCAGGGTAACATTTATGAAGGGATTCAAGGAAACCGGCAGGCTGGACTTGAGTCCTGGAGATGGGAAGTACTGTGTCTGCACTCTGAAGGAGGGGTGTTAATGTTGCAGTTTTATAACTGTAGTGTAAGCATGCCTCTGGCAAGACAGTGATGGAGTGAATGATGATGAAAGTTTTTCTTTCGGGCCACCTTGCCTTGGTGGGAGACTGCCGATGTGTTAATAATAAAATAAACCCAAGTGATGACAAAGTTACCCTTATTTTGTTTAATGGTATATGATGTGGCAATTAAAGATGATTCAAGGCATTTATGTCTGCAGAAATTTGCTTCTTTAATCACTTGACAAAACTTTTGGATAGTGAAACATTGCCACAATAAAATGTTGCAGTAGTTGCACATGTGTCCTTATATCTAACATGTATTTACACTAGCTGTAAAAGTAAATGGTATTTATCAAGTTAAAACAAATCATATTTAATAAAATAAAAATAATTCAATTGATAAATAGAAGAGCAAATGAAAGAGGTGTACATTGCTGCCGAGTCACCTTTAAATCACCCAGGCTGCCAGATACCCCTGATCCAAGCCTGGGTCACCCCATTGGAAACCGCAGGACTAGAACAAAGTACATTTATATTTACAGGAATAATCTCTCAGTGATGAAGCCTTAAAGAATGCAGCAGATAAATTTAGGCTCCCAAATGTTTGTTCATAAGTGAGTGAAAGGGAGCAAGGGGCTAGTAACCCCTTCTCCTGTATACATTACTAAAGTTAAAAAGAGAAACTTTCGTTTTTATTTTTAGGTCACCCTGCCTCGGTGGGATATGGCCGGTTTGATAAAAAAAAAAAAGTGAGTGAAATCTATTTGAGGTACTATAATGAAGAGAATAAATAAATAGATGTGCATAGTTTGCAGTCAGTAAGTTTGGATATAGGGTGTAATGACAATAGTTTGTTGGTTCATATAAGGTTGATGGGTAGACTACTGGATGTGCAATGTTTATAGAGTGGCAACAGATATATCAGATCATTATTTAGTCTGTTGATATCACAGTCAGATTACTCTCCAACCACAACATCCCTATCATTCCTTAACCCTTTGAGGGTCTGTCCCGTAGTTCTATGGCTTTGAAGCCAGGGTCCAAGCTGTAGTTCTACACCATGAGCTCATCTCACTCAGATAAGCTGTGAGCAGTAAATTTGGGCCTAGATACGGGAGAATGCATCTATGTGGTAAGTGTGCACCATATAAAACAAATCCTGCAGCACGCAGTGCATAATGAGAAAAAACTGAGACCATGTTTTTTTATTAAAACTGACTTTACAGTGTATTTTCGTATGGTTGCACAGTCATACCTCGGTTAACGATATTAATCCGTCAGAGAGGGTATATCTGTAACCGAATCAATCGTTAACCGAATCATTTTTCCCATAAGAAATAATGGAAATAAAATTAATTAGTTCCAGACTTCCAAAAGTAGTAAAATAAAATATTTTTTTAGAACTTTTTGACATTAAATAATACACAATTTAATGAATATTAAAGAAATACATGTAAATATAGTACAATAACATGTCACTTACATTTATTGAAGAGTTGTTGATGTGTGGAGGACGAGGGGAAAGGATGGAGTATAGTATGCTAGTGTTTGGAAGGGGAATCCCCTTCCATTAACACTGCAGGTGGCAAGTTCTTTTCTGGGGTTACTGGCCTTTTTCTTTTAATGCCACTAGGACCAGGTTGAGAGTCACTGGACCCCTCTCTAACCAAAAATCTGTCCTCTGTGTCTGGCAATTCTTTAACACATCCCTGAAATGACACACCACTGTGTCATTGTACAGGTTGCCAGCACAGCCTGCAACAGCATGGTTAGGGTGATATTCATCCATAAAGCCTTGCACATCAGTCCATTTGGCACAGATCTCCCTAATCCTTGAAGAAGGCACCTTCTTCCATCTCTGTTCCACCTCCTCCTCCTCTGAACCATTGTCCTGACCTGTGGTCTCTTGTTGCAGTTGCTGTTGAAGCTCTTGCAGATCTTCAGTGGTTAGCTCTTCCTTGTGCTCCTCCACCAACTGTTCCACATCCTCACCACTCACCTCCAACCGCATGGACTTGCCCAGTTCCACAATTTCTTCCACAACAGGCTCAGGCTCAGGGTTCTGAGGCTCAGCCCCAAAACCTTCAAAATTCCTCTCTAGGACACAGTCTGGCCACAATTTTCTCCAGGCAGAGTTCAAAGTCCTGGTAGTCACTCCCTCCCAAGCCTTACCTATAAGGTTTATACAATGCAGGATATGGAAATGTTTTTTCCAAAAGTCTCTTAGGGTTATATTCATGTCTGTGGTCACATCAAAGCACTTTTGAAACATTGCTTTGGTGTAGAGTTTTTTAAAGTTGGAAATGACCTGCTGGTCCATGGGCTGGAGGAGAGGAGTGGTATTAGGGGGCAAGAACTTCACTTTGATGAATTTAAAGTCCTCCACAATTTTCTCTACCAAGTTTGGAGGATGACAAGGAGCATTGTCCATTATCAGGAGGCATTTAAGTGGGAAATTATTTTCCTGGAGATATTTCTTCACACTGGGGCCAAACACGCCATTGAAATACTCTAAGAAAATGTCCTTTGTGACCCATGCCTTTTTGTTAGACTTCCACATCACACACAAGTTAGACTTGGTGATACCGCATCTTCCAAACACTCAGGGATTTTCAAAAAGATACACCAGTAAAGGCTTCACTTTGCAATCACCACTGGCATTAGCACAAAGCATCAAAGTTAGCCTGTCTTTCATAGGCTTATGTCCTGGCTGTGCCTTTTCCTCCTGAGTAATGAAGGTCCTGTTGGGCATTTTCTTCCAAAACAGGCATGTTTCATCACAATTAAACACTTGTTGGGGGAGGAATTGTTCAGCCTCTATGTACTCCTGGAATTCAGGCACATATTTTTCAGCCACACTTTTGTCACAACTGGCTGCCTCACCATGCCTCACAACACTATGTATGCCACTTCGATTCTTAAATTTTTGAAAAGAGCCTCTGCTGGCTTTAAATTCGCTCACTTCAGCACTCGTTGCAGGCATTTTCTTAACGAGATCATCATGCAACTGCCTTGCTTTTTCACATATTATTGCCTGCGAAACACTATCTGCTGCTAACTGTTTCTCGTTGATCCACACCAACAACAAATTTTCCACATCTTCCAGCACTTGTGATCTCTGTTTTGTGATCACAAATGCACCTTTCGCAACAACAGCTTCCTTGCCTGCTACACTCCCTGCATGCCTGCTACACTCCCTGCATGCCTGCTACACTCCCTGCATGCCTGCTACACTCCCTGCATGCCTGCTACACTCCCTGCATGAATGCTACACTCCCTGCAAGAATGCTACACTCCCTGCATGCCTGCTACACTCCCTGCATGCCTGCTACACTCCCTGCATGCCTGCTACACTCCTTGCATAAATGCTACACTCCCTGCATGTCTGCTACACTCTCTGCATGAATGCTACACTCCCTGCATGAATGCTACACTCCCTGCATGAATGCTACACTCCCTGCATGAATGCTACACTCCTTGCATGAATGCTACACTCTTTATCACAGGGCTGGCACTAGGAGCTTTCTTTGGACCCAAGGTAGCTTATTTAGCAGTTGCAAGCACTAAAAACAGTGGAATAATGACAATATGCTGGTATGAATGCGTGGGTGGAGTGGGTGGTGGTCGCGCTTGCTTGTAAACAATAGCACACTGACGCTCCCTGGAGTTCCCGCACAGCTGGGCGCCACACGGACGCATCCGGGACGAACATCGTAAACCGAAGCAAACATCGTTAACGGAGTCACTATTTTGACGTAAAAATGTATCGTTAACCGAATTTATCGCTATCCGACACCATCATTAACTGAGGTATGACTGTATTTGCAGTCTCTGTCTCATTTGATAGAATGGAAGATATATTACAGAAATAGAGATGATTTTGATTGGTTTTATTACTGAAAATGGCTTGAAACTTGAGTTCAAAGTACATAGCAGAAATGTTCAATTTTTGCCGATGTTCAAGAGTAAACAAATGACGTCAGACGTCCAATACACTTCAGCTGGTGGGTCTAATGTGTGTTCACGAATGCGCTGATATTATTTATACAATTATATTACAATATTGCATAACAGTAAATCTTCTATTTTTTGGTGTGAATAAAAATTCATTATGTGAATAAAAATTCAAAGTGGAATTCATTTGTAAAGCCTGGAAATGTAATTAATAAACAGAGGAAATGTTATTTTAGTGCCAGGAATGCTTGCATTGTTTATTCTGGACCCTGTTTTGAAATTGGAATATTTTGAACTTTGTGTGAAATTGGCCTAATTACTGATTTCTGATCACTTTATTGAGTAGTTGAAATAGTTCATTGGGCAATTTCTTGTGCTCAGTTGATAAAATAGAAGTTATACTAGTAAAATAGCTAAGAATTTGGTCGACTGCAATAATGTAATTGGCCTAAAATGGGAGTCAAAGTGGGCAAAATCGCCAATGCGTAAATATCGCTGACGCAGCAAAATTTGCAGGAGTGTAATTTTGTCAATTTTCCATCAAATTTCATATTTTTTGTTTTATTACCTTTAGAAAAAGATTCTCTACCATTTCATAAGAAAAAATAACACAATTTTTTAGGAAAATTCTTGTACCCTGTGTACAAGTTTCAGATAGGGGTTCTGGACTCTGAAAGGGTTAAGAGTACAGCCACTTCTTCTATGATAAATGTATAGAGGCAAAACTAGGTCACACTCTTCATTAATATGAAATGCAAAACTTATATCCAGAATGTGTAGGTAGGTGAATTTTGTAATATAAAAGGCTTATTTGACTGATTTAAAATTTTATAAAAAAAAAAAAAATAGCAATATAAACATTTACAGGTTATTCTTTAATTTTTTCCAGGTTCACTGGGGCCAACACCCACTACGACCTGAATTCCTTGAGTCGACATACCTTCTCTATCTGGCAACCGATGACCCTTACTATTTGAGAGTTGGAGAACAAGTACTTCGCTCTCTACAGAAACATGCTTGGGTCCCTTGTGGCTATGCAGCAGTGAAGGATGTTCGAACTGGAGTACATGAGGACAGGTACAGTCTTTACTGTTGATTTTATTTGGAGGGGTGGGGGAAGTGAGAGGGGGTGAAGATATATTAAAATTATTACTGATTAAATATATACCTATGTATAGCAAGTACATGTATGAGATGACAGCTGTTTATTAACCTATTTATGGAACAGTTAAGTTTTTTTGTTGTTTGTTTTTGTTTACACAAGAACTGGTCCAAATTTTTTTAATTCACTGGCCATCTTCCACTAAGATAGGGTGACCCAAAGAAGAAAAAAAAGCTTTCACCATCACTCACTCCATCATTGTCTTGTGAAAGGCATGCAGATACTACAGTTCAGATGCCCCTCCAAACTGCAAATATTTTCATCCCTCCTCCAGAGTGCAGGCACTGTACTTACCACCTCAAGGACTCAAGTCTGGCTAACTGGTTTCCTTGAATCCTTTCATAAATGTTACCTTGCTCACACTCCAACATCATGCCAAGCCACAAAAGCCACTTTCCTCCACTCATTCCTATCTAACATGGTCACATACGTTTGCTAGATGGCCCAACCTCTTGCATGCAGAACCTTCACACCCTCCTTCCAAACTTTTCTAGGGAGATCCTTATCCAGCCTTCCCTCAACCACAAATTGATATACCTACCAAATTATCCTATACACCATCCAAGTCATCTTAATGTACAAACCACCTCAACAACCCCTCCTCAGCCCTCTGGATAATACTTTTAGTAACCCTGCTTGTCCTCCTAATCTCCAAACTATGAATTCTCTGCATACTATTTATACCACACATTACCTTGACACAACATCTCCACTGCCTCTAGCCTCCTTCTCCATTAGAACAAGACTTAGTCCACTACATTGATGACATTGCTATAATTCAGAGCTTCAGGATTAGGAGGAAGTGTATAATTCATAAGAAAGAAGGAGCACTGCAGTAGGCCTACTGGCCCATGCGAGGTAGGTCCAACTCACACCCACTCCTGTATTTATCTAACCTCTTTTTATAACTACACAAGGTTTTAGCTTCAATGATGCTACTTGGGAGTTTGTTCCACTCATCCACAGCTCTTATTACCAAACCAGTGCTTTCCTATATCTTTTCTGAATCTAAATTTTTCCAACTTGAAACCATTGCTGCGAGTCCTGTCTTGGTTAGATATTTTTAGCATTATTTACATTCCCTTTTTTTATTCCTGTTTTCCATTTATACACCTCAATCAAATCCTTCCCTAATTCTATGCCTTTCTAGAAAGTGCAGGTTCAGGGCCCTTAGTCTATCCTCATAGGAAAGATTTCTGATACATGGGATCATCTTTGTCATCTTCCTTTGTATGTTTTCAATTCAGAGGGTAGAGGAGGGGTTGTTGAAGGGATGATAGAGCAAAATAGGATGACTAGGAGGGCATATAAATCAGGTAGATGGAAAGGAGGGGTAGGGGTCAACCCAGGAAGGCTTGGAGGGAGAGGGTAAGGGAGGTTTTGAGTGCTAGGGGCTTAGCCATCCATCAGGCTTGTGTGAATATGTTAGAAGTGAGTGGAAATAAGTTATTTTTATAGTTTGACATGCTGTTGCAGTGTGAGCAAAGTAAACAAAGAGGGAGGTACAGTATACATTCTGAGGGGAATGTTGTAGTTCAAAGAGTCATTTGAACTGTGATATCAGCATGCTTCTGGCAAGATAGTAAATAAATGAATGATGGGGAAAGTGTTTTTTTCAGATCCACCCTACCTCAGTGAGAGGTTTCTGCCTGTGTTAAAAAAAAAATCTGAACATATAATGAGATTGGCCTGTACTAATTTATTATTTTTCTTGAAACACCATTAAATGCCTTTTCATTCTCTGGCTTTTAGAACTCTTCTTAGGTATTGAAGAACATGAAGTAGCTTTATAATATTGGCAGAAATTATCAAGAATGGTCAATATAGCCTTGGACTAAAAATCTACTTTAACACAAATTGCCATAAGTAGTGTATACTGTAGAACAACAGTACTGTACATGTATATAGATATCACAAGACCCACTCACACTGCACACACATCAAGTTAGTATGCATATGTGAGTCCAGGTGAGTTTGCATTATACAATAATGTTTAATAAAATATTTTAAAGGTATTAAATTAATATGTTCCTTAATTATGGTTCAGATTAAAATAAAATTATTAATTAGCTTTTAAAAGGGGTTTGCCTACATCTACCCGGATTAGATTTTTTTTTTTTTAACACACTGGCATCAAAATTAACAAAAGTTTTTATTTGTTAAATTTTTTTTTTTATTTTCTGTTGCAGAATGGATTCATTTGTGCTCTCAGAAACCTTCAAGTACCTGTATTTGCTTTTTTCTAAACCCAGCGATCTAATAATTGATCTGGACCAATTTATTTTCACCACAGAGGCCCATCTTCTTCCTCTTTCTCTTGCTCGACTCTCTAACCTGACAGTCGTTCCTGTAAGTATTTTATTGTTCTAGAAACACTGAACATTATTTTGTTAAAATGTTTATTGATTATAGTTATTTATGAATTATACACAGTAAACCCTTTCATAATGAGTGGGATACATTCCCAAAAATTGATGTTTTTGTGAAAAATACCATCATTCAAAGTGAAGAAAGTGTGGGGCCAAAATAGAACTATGTTCTGGAGACCTCCAGATTTGCTAAGCATCTGTTTTTAATTCTATTAATAAAAAACAAAATAGTTTATTTTACCTTATATATTCTTATAGTTGTTTGTTGATATTGCTGTATAGATAGGGTTGATGTTACACTGTTGGGGAAAGTTGCATGTAGTGAGGTTTATGATGCATCTCCTGTGTTTGTCAGTATGTCATCATCAGTAAAAATAGGAGCAGTTTTTACCAAATTGTACCAAACATAATATAGGAACTCTCAACATCTGTACCAAACAAATATACGGTTCTAAGAATATTTGCATTTCAGAAATTAATGTCCAAGAAAAATGCAGTAGTACTATAATAAAATTATAGGTGTGAGAGATTGTCTTGGAAGATGTAGAGATACTGACTATGACTCAATAAAGCATAGGCTGTTGTGACCCTATGAACCTCCATGAAAGAAATGACTGTGTTGTGGCTGAGCCTCTGTCAAGATTGTATTTCTACTTCACAGCTGCCTCCCCCTCCCCCCCCACTCTCATATGTGTGAGAGAGAGAAGAATTTTATAAATAATTTTTTTCCCTTAAAGATTGAAAGAGTGCCTTTTTATGGACTGAATAAAATTAAAATGAGGGGAATCTGATAAAAAATTAAGATTTTATGGTGTGCTAAATTTGGAAAAAAAATTATCACTTGTCAGCCACAGCAACATAAATGCACCAGCAATATTTATGTTTTACAATTTATGGATGCCAACTTATGATTGTTTTTCAGCTTTATAATTGTTTTTAATGTTTAAAACTGTACACTACATAGGAAGTTGCATGGTTATATATTGCTCCACTTGGGATATACAGTAGGGCTCCACTTTACGGCGTTCTGCTAATACGGCGATTTCAAATTATGACCAAAACTTGCAATATGGCAACTTGTCTTTCTAATACGGTACGCGCCACTCAGTTTGTTTACATTCACCGTGAGCACATCTCTATTATGTCTGTAAAGTTTCCAAAATTTCAAGTGTTTTAAAATTATTGCATATTTTATATGTATTCTGATAATAATACTTGTGTACTTGTACCTAAATATACTTACACACTGTGTTGGCATGCAGGTACACATTAAAATCACTAAGAGTGTCCCTCTAGTCTTAACCCTTTGGGGGTCGACAGGCCTTCTCGGAAACACGTTCTCAGGGCCGAAAATTTTTTGGAAAAAAAAACATTCTTATGAAATGATAGAGAATCTTTTTCCAATCATAACGACACCAAAAGTTTGAAATTTGAATGAAAACTTACGGAATTATGCTCTCGCGAAGTTATCGGTCTTGAAGATGTTTACGCATTGGCGATTTCACCCACTTTGAGCCCTATTTTTGGAAAATTCCAATGTTCCAGTCCACTAAAATCATAGCTATTTCGCTAGAACTCCATTTCTTCTATCGATTGAGTACAAGAAACCGCCTATTAACATCTTCTCTGTTCATTAGTCACGTCTCCAGGCCCCTCTTACATTACTTTTGCTTTCCATTTTTAATTTTTATTCTCACAAAAAATAGAAGATTTACTGTTATGTATACAACTGCATCATTATAAAAATGGTATAAATAATATCAGCGCACTTGTGCAAGAATATTAGACTCGCCAATTGATGTGTATTGGACGCATGGTGTGATTTGTTTACTCTTGAACATTGGCGAAAATCGAACATTTTTGCTACTTTGAGCTCAATTTCAAGGTACTTGTCATTGTCAAACCAATCAAAATCATCTCTATTTCTGTAACATATCTTCCATTCTATCACATGAGACAAAGAAAACATGAATACATCAATAAATACCACACGAGAATAGACTGCAAAGTCGTCGTTTTAAACGAAAAAAATGGTGGAGTTTTTTTTTTCTCATTATGCAGTGTGTGGTGCAGGATTTTTTTTATACTGCGCACACTGACCACATAGACCCATTCTTTCATATGTAGGCCTACCAGCTGTTTCCTGCTTAATTTGAGGCCGCTAGAATTTACGCGTACAGTCATCCCTCGGTTTTCGGTTTTAATCCGTTCCAGATGGATCGGCTAAAACCAAAATCGGCGAAAACCAAAACTATTTTCCCCATAAGAAATAATGGAAATTCAATTAATCCGTTTCAGAAACCCAGAAGTTTGGAAAAAAAAAATTTGGGGGGCCTTAAAGATAGATTTACATGCACAAATGAATGAACTGAATGTGGCACTTACCTTTATTGAAGACTGATGTTGCTGGATGGGAGAGAGGGAAGATGGGAGAGGGAAGAGACCCTAATTTTTGGAAGGGGAATCCCCCTCCATAAGGACTCTAGGTACCAAGTCCTTATCCGGGGTCACTTCCCTGCATGCCTGCTACACTCCCTCCCTGCCTGCTACACTCCCTCCTTGCCTGCTACACTCCCTCCCTGCCTGCTACACTCCCTGCATACATGCTACACTCCCTACATACATGCTACACTCCCTGCATACCTGCTACACTCCCTGCATACCTGTTACACTCCCTGCATACATGCTACACTCCTGCATACATGCTACACTCCTGCATACATGTACACTCTGCATACCTGCTACACTCCTGCATCCTGTTACACTCCCTGCATACATGCTACACTCCCTGCATACCTGTTACACTCCCTGCATACATGCTACACTCCCTGCATACCTGTTAACTCCCTGCATACATGCTACACTCCCTGCATACCTGTTACACTCCCTGCATACATGCTACACTCCCTGCATACCTGTTACACTCCCTGCATACATGTACACTCCCTGCATACATGCTACACTCCCTGCATACTGCTACACTCCCTGCATGCTGCTACACTCCCTGCATGCCTGCTACACTCCCTGCATTCATGCTACACTCCCTGCATGCCTGCTACACTCCTGCATGCCTGCTACACTCCCTGCATGCCTGCTACACTCCCTGCATGCATGCTACACTCCCTGCATGCCTGCTACACTCTTAAACTCCATCGTGTTTCTCACTTTCACTATCATATTTTTCTATTATTTCTTCATTTCTACAGTGTTCCTCACTTTCTTTACCAAAGAAGTGGCACTAGGAGCTTTCTTTGGGCCCATGGTAGCTTATTTAGTAGTCACACACAATAATCAAGGCCCAAAAACAATGAATTGTTAATAAATGTTTTGTATAAACTCCTGGGGTGATGTTCACTCAAGCGTAAACAATGCTAGACTGCGTGACAATGTGCGTGGGTGGCGGGCCTACGGCCTTTGTATGTGCGTGGCACTGGTGGACAGGTCCCATACGGTCGGCGAAAACTAAAACAATCGGCGAAAACTAAGACAAATTTTCCCTGAAAAAAGTCGGCGAAAACCAAAATCGGCGAAAACTGGGACAAGCGAAAACCAAGGGATGACTGTACTAGTACGGCACCAACCCCTGCTCATAAAACGTACTTGTACGGCACCAACCCCTTCTCGTAAAACGTACTTGTACGGCACCAACCCCGAAAGGGTTAATGTAATAATACTAATTCTTTCTTTCAACACGTTGGCCGTCTCCCACCGAGGCAGGGTGGCCCAAAAGTAAAAACGAAAGTTTCTCCTTTTACATTTAGTAATATATACAGGAGAAGGGGTTACTAGCCAATTGCTCCCGGCATTTTAGTCGACTCTTACGACACGCATGGCTTACGGAGGAAGAATTCTGTTCCACTTCCCCATGGAGAATAATACTATACAGTGGACCCTCGACTAACGATCTTAATCCGTTCCAGGAGCTAGAGCTTTACATGAAAAAATTGTTATTTGAAACCTTATTTCCCGTAAGAAATAATGTAAATACAATTAATCCGTTCCAGACATCCAAAAATATTCACAAAAAATAAATTTTTTAAAGAATAACTATACAATGGTCCCTCGGTTTTCGCCGATAATTCGTTCCAGAATGCTGTTCAAGTGCCATTACCGAACGAATTTGCTTCCTTAAGAAATAATGTCACGTAGGTTAGTCTATTTCAGACCCCAAAAATACACTTGCAACAGCACTTACGAAAATACACTTACATAAATGTTCGAGTTTGGAGATGCACGAAAACCGAGGGACCACTGTAGTTTTACATACAGAAAACACACACAAATACTGCATACAATATTAAATTTATAAATAAATATTGAAATAAACATTTAAAATAACATTTACTTACCTTTATTGAAGAGACTTGCTGGCATCTGGAAGATAGGGAGGAGGAAATAGGGAGGAGTTAGTTTTTGGAAGGGTTATCCCCCTCCAAAAGGACTTCAGGTAACAAGTCCCTCTCTGGGGTTACTTCCCTTCTTTGTCTTTTAATGCCACTAGGACCAGCTTGAGAGTCACTGGACCCCTGCCTCGTGAAATAACTGTCCACAGTCCTCTGTTTCTGGTGACTCTTTAATACTTTCCTGAAGTGCAACATGGCTCTGTCACTGAAGTGGTTGCACAGATGGCTCATTTCAGCTTGCTCAGGGTGGTGTTTTTCAACAAAACTTTGTAACCTATTCCACACATTTCCTTTAATCACTGAAGAAAGCACCTCCTTCACTCTCTCTTCCTCCTCCTGTGAAGCAATAACCTCAGCTCTGTTCTGATGCTGTTCCAGATGAAGGTCAGATGAAGGAGTGTGAGCAGGGTAACATTTTATGTACTGTATGTGTATTTTATCTCTCTGGACTGCTTTAAATATCGTATATGAAGTTTTTGGGGATATGTTATCAACAAATTTTGTTGAAAATAAGAAAAAGTTTTGGAGTGAGATTAATAAGTTGAGGAAGCCTAGGGAACAAATGGATTTGACAGTTAACCCTTTGACTGTTTCGGACGTATATATACATCTTACGAGCCAATGTTTCGGACGTATTTATACGCCTAAATTCTAGCGGCCTCAAATCAAGTGGGAGAAAGCTGGTAGGCCCACATGTGAGAGAATGGGTCTGTGTGGTCAGTGTGCGCAGTATAAAAAAAATCGGGCAGCCAGTGGTGCAATGTGGGAAAGCCATTTCAGTAGTCCATGTTCAGCGTGTCTAGCGGTAAGAAATACCAGACTCCCCGGCGAATCTGGGACTCTTCTCTTCCCCAGTGATAGCTCTAACACAGATGGAAGTGTCTCTGAAGATGAATTTCATGGTTTTGAGGAGTTTGTGACCGAAAGCAATGCCCAGGATACCAGAAGGAAGGAAGGAAGAAAGAAAGAAAGTAAGGAAGTAAGAGATGAGAGGAAGGAAGTAAAGAAGAGATGAGAGGAAGGAAGTAAAGAAGAGATGAGAGGAAGGAAGGAAAGAAGAGATGAAAGGAAGGAAAGAAGAGATGAGAGGAAGGAAGGAAAGAATAGATGAGAGGAAGGAAAGAAGGAAGGAGGAAAGGAAGGAAGGAAAGAAGAAAGAAAGGAAGGAGAGATGAGAGGAAGGAACAAAAGAAGTAAGAAAGGAAGGAGAGATGAGAGGAAGGAAGGAACAAAAGAAGTAAGAAAGGAAGAAAAAAATAAGGAATGAATGAAGGAAGAAAGGAAGGCAGGAAGGAAGAGATGAGAGGAAGGAAGGAAGGAAATAAGTAAGAAAGGAATGAAGGAAGAAAGGAAGCTAGGAAGGAAGTTGTGGGGGAGAAGACATGGGTCCCCTTTTGTGTTGACAGGTTGACAGCAGTGAGGGTGGTGAGTAATGGTATAATATGTCATTTTGACAGCTGCCTTACCCTGACTCAGCAAATTTAGATGTCCCCCACACACACACACATCTTCAAGCGCTAAGTGAAGTTGATGGAGTGTCCAGTCATTATATATGTGTATATCATAGAACAATAGGTTGGTAGGCAAGTAGGTAGGCCAGTAGGTAGGCAAGTAGGTACATAAGTAGGTACTAAGTAGGTACGTAAGTAGGTAGGAAGGACTGTGGGGAAGAAGAGCATAGGACCCCATGGGTGTTGACAATGCAGTGAGGGTGGTGAGTGATGGTATAATATGTCATTTTGACAGCAGCCCCACCCTGACTCAGCATATTTATAAGTCCACACACTCACAACAACCAGCTTCCAGAAGCTATTATCAGTTCTATGAAGTGTCCAGTGACTATATATGCGTATATATAGAAACCAGAAGGAAGGAAGGAAGGAGATGAAAAGAAGGAAGGACGGTATGAAAGGAAGGTATGTAGGTAGGTAGGAATGTAGGAAGGAAGGAATGAAGGTTGGAAGGAAGGAAGGTAGGAAGGAGGGCAGGAAGGAAGGTAGGAAGGAGGGCAGTAAGGAAGGAAGGAAGGAAGGAAGGAAGGAAGGAAGGCAGGAAGGAAGGCAGGAAGGAAAGCAGGAATGACGACCCAGAAACAACAACCAGCTTCCAGAAGCTAATAGCAATTCTATGAAGTGTTCAGTGATTATATATGCGTATATATAGAAACCAGAAGGAAGGAATAAAGGAAGGATGAGATGAAAGGAAGGAAGGTCGGAATGATGACCCAGACACAACAACCAGCTTCCAGAAGCATATAGCAGTTCTAGGCATGTGTCCAGTGACTATGTGTGTATATATAGAAAACAGAAGGGAGAAAGGAAGGACGAGATGAAAGGAAGGTAGGTAGGTAGGTAAGAAGGAATGTAGGAAGGAAGGAAGGAATGACGACCCAGACGACCATCAACCTAGGATAACTACCTAACACAACTGCCTGCTGCTACTTTGAAGAAAACTGCTCAGAAGAGATGTTTTGTCTGTGTATATAAAAAAAAAAAAAACCCACAAGAATGCAGAGACACTCGTTTTATGTGTGAGGAATGTAAAACACCACTGTGCATGGAACCATGTTTCAAAGAGTTCCACAAGATGCAGAACGTCTATGAACATGTCCAGTGACTGCACATTTGTATATGTATATATTATAGAACATTAGTAATAAAGATTTTTTGTATTGTTGGTTTGTGTAAACAAGTTTTGTAAACAATATAAAGATACTAATGTTTATGCTATTATTGTGTTGCATACAACGAATGTATATATATACATTGCACCTTATCTTGGTCTCACAGGCCACATAAGTTACGTAAAAAATGAAAATAGTGAAAAAACAAGAAATCTACGAATGGAAGTAAACAAATGTTTACCGAGTGAGTGGCATTCGCCGATGTTGCCATACGTGGCTCATTTTCTGCCAACTTTACACCTCCATATCTCAGTAAGTATTGATGGCAAAAATCTGCTTTTAGGATAAAAACAATCAGAAAAATAATCTTAACATTTTGATAAGAAAAAATAATTTTTTTTTTCGAATATTTTCCGACATAGAATGACAGTTTCAGAAAGGGGTCTCCGACAGTCAAAGGGTTAACCCTTAAACGGTCTGCACGTATATTTACGTTGGTACTGCAGTTGCCTCAAACGTATATTTACGTTTTATTTTTTATTCCTTCAAAATTGGCACGATAGGCCTGAGTCGCCTAGGCATGAGAGAATGGGTCTGCACACTCAGTGTGCGCCGGGTTAAAAAAATCCTGGACGATTGGGTACCACATGATAGGACCAGTTACATTCAGCTCCATCTTGGGTCAACATCATGGCACATCCTCGTGATTCACTCACGCCTCGTCATATTAACACTACTATTCGAGGAAAGTGATATACAACATGAGATTAGTGGATTTGACACCGATGTGGCCACTAATAATCAAGGAATTAGTGAAAATATCGACAATAACCCAGATGACCCTCAGCGCATCACCTCTGGGGTGGCCACTGTGGCCACACCAGACCCTGGGCCAAGCACCTCTGGGGTAGCCAGTGTGGCCACACCAGTCCCTAGGCCAAGCACTTCTGGGGTGTCCAGTGTGGCCACACAAGACCCTGGGCAAAGCACCTCTGGAGTAGCGAGTGTTTCCCATAGGCAACTACGGAAGAGGAAACTATCATTTTCCCGGTGTTTTAGGGATAGTGAAAGTGATGATGAGACTGATTTTATGCCATTGCAGGATTCGTCTAGTGATAGTGATGTTCATTATTCACCTGTGAAGCGTACTTTTAGGCGTCGTCGCCTACGTTCAGGCAGTGTGCCATATGCAGTCCCCAAGGGTCGTGGCAGGTCACGATCCAAAACCCCGGCCACTGATAGTGATAGTGATCATGAAGGTGAATTTGCGGGGTTGGAGGAAGAAGTGGTGGGTGGCACGGTGTCTGGACAGACAAAGGACAGCCCGGCACCCCCTCAGCCATGTGCTGCCTCCACTCCTGTCCCCCCCACCTGCTCCCCCACACCCCATGCAACAGGTCCACCCTGCACCATGTGACCGAGAGTGGAAGTGGACACGAAGTGTATTTGTGCCACAGCCTTTTGATTTTGATGTGAGTGGAAGTGGCATCCTGCCAGAATGTCCCATAAGAAATGAGTCTACAGAGTTAGACTTTTTCCAGTTATACTTTGACGAGCCTATAATGAACTTGATAGTGACCCAGACGAACAATTATTATCGCTATGTCATGGACAACACAGCAGAGGTTGGAGAATCGTCATGGCTGCGCAGGTGGAAAGACACAACATGACTATACCACATACCTATAAGAACAATATACGTAACTACTGGTCCACAGACCACTTCATCAGTACTCCTGTCTTCCGTGACCTCATTTCCTGCAACAGATTCATTCTGTTGCTACGAATGTTGCACTTCTCAGACAGAAATATGCCCAACAGAAATGACCTTCTATATAAAATCCGGGAAGTGTTTGTGTACCTGAAGCAGAAATTAAGTGCATACTTTTATCCTTTCAAGAACATTGTTGTCGACGAGTCCTTGATTCTATTCAAGGGACGCCTGTCATTCAAGCAATATATTCCGAGCAAACGTCATCGCTTTGGTATAAAACTTTGTTATGTGTGACTGTGAGACAGGTCTTGTGTTAGATGTCATTGTATACACCGGAAAAAAAAAACTCAACGATACCAGGCGCATGTTGGGCATTTCTGGTGATGTTCGCAGGATGATGGAACCATACCTTGGCAAGGGCCATACATTGTACACAGACAACTGGTATACAAGCCCTATGCTCGCTGATAAACGTGTGAACAATACTGATATATGTGGAACAGTGAGAAGGAATAGAAAACATATGCCAAGCTTCAGTGGCAGTGTTGAAGGTGCAGTGCAAATGTTTCATGCCAATGACATCATGGCACTGACGTGGCATGACAAATGAGACGTGACATTTCTGTCAACCATCCACAGAAACGAGATGGTACAAACAGACAAAATGAGCCGGCTCACCAATGAACACATTGTCAAACCAGCTGTTGTCGTTGACTATACAAACAATATGCGACTAGCTGACAAGTGTGACATGATGATAGGGTTTGTTGACTGTGTGTGTAGGAGTCGCAAGTGGTATATAAAACTGTTTTTCCACCTTGTAGACATTGCAGTGATCAATGCATTCAATATGTATGAAATAAAGACTGGAAAACGACAACATTTTGCGGAATTCTCCCTGAATATCGTAAAACAGATAGCAAAAATGTATGGTACCACACCTGTACCTGCCCCTCAACAGCGACTTGTTCCTCAACCACAACCACAGCCAGTGGGGGAAGTGCCAGCCCGAATCATCCCTAACTGTCACTACCTGGTACCTTTACCACCTACCCCAAAGAAGAAGCATTCCCAGAAGAAGTGTGTTGTGTGTGCTACCACCACAAAACGACCACAACAGGACACACGATTCATATGTCACCAGTGTGGGGTGGCACTCTGTATGAATCCATGCTTCATGGAGTATCATACAATTGTGGACTTCAAGAAACATAAGTGGGACATGTAAATACTTGTATATAGTTGTAGATAATAGAATGTGATTCAGCCAGGTGTGCAAAATCACCTATAATAATAATAATAATAATAATAATAATAATAATAATAATAATAATAATAATACTTTATTGAGACATGGTACAATAATACATGGTAGACAAGAAATATAGTTAGTAATGAGATGTACATGCCAAAAGCCCCTAATATGCTGTGCATTGCAGGCATTCTTAGGTCTACTTAATTCTAGACTACATGGTAAAAAGTTATGGTTGATAATTTATAAAATAAGTATAATTGCGTATCTAAGTTATAAAGTTTGAATATAAGTTGAACATATCAATTAATTGTAGCAATGCAACTAATTGAGTGAGATAACAATTTAAAACAATTAATTGCATTGCAGTACAGTTTACGTGGTCATTATAATGTAAATGTTATGGAAATAGTTAGCTTAGTATGTATTATTCATAACAGGTTTTTACATTTAAGTGATTAGTCAGGTTTTTACATTCTACTTTGTTGGGAATGTTTGATATTGAGCATTTAGCTTTGGGTGAGAAGGTGGTTTTTTAGCATCGTTTTGAATTGGGGTACAGGCAGGGTTTCTTTGGCAATGACAGGTAATGAATTCCAAATTTTTGTGCCTTTTATATGCATTGAGTTTTTACATAGTGTTAGATGGACACGGGGAACATCGAGGAGTGATCTGTGTCTAGTGTTATGGTCATGTGTCCTGTTAAAATTAGTAAGGAGAAGTTTGAGTGGTTGGTTAATATTTGCATAGAGTGTGTACATGTGTTTGTGTCAGTATGATAATAATTTCGTATACAATATTGGTGTATAAACAACACTTGACATTGAAATCAAAAGATTTACAGTGGTACCCCGGTTTACGATGGTCCCCAAACTCACCCTTTTATGTAAGTTTATTTTTTTAAATACTTTTGTAAGTGTAATTTTGGGGGTCTAAAAGGACTAGTCTATTTTACAACTTTTCTTAAGGAGATAAATTCGTTTGGTAATGGCACTTGAACAGCATTCTGGAATGAAAAAATATCGTAAACCGGGGTACCACTGTACTGTAAAATAGCTATCATATATAAATAAAAACCAAGAATATTAAAAAAAATGGAAGAAAATGGTAAATATGTAGATTTTCTGTAAGCGGCAGTGCTTCATGTTGCCGTCAGGTGATCGCCAAGTGCCAACTTCACAGTGTCATATCTCGGTAAGTACTGACCCTAAAGTTTTTATTTTTATCCTATAACACCTAGAAAATTGTGCTCTTTATTTCTATAATTTTTTTTTTTTTTTTTCAAAATATTCGGGGCACTGGGCGAGGTAACGTATATATACATTTGGACCGTTTAAGGGTTAAAAATATAAGAGGAGAATTATTAAATAGAGAGTTAGAGTTAATGGGAAGATGGAGGGAATATTTTGAGGAATTGTTAAATGTTGATGAAGATAGGGAAGCTGTGATTTTGTGTATAGGGCAAGGAGGAATAACATCTTGTAGGAGTGAGGAAGAGCCAGTTGTGAGCGTGAGGGAAGTTCGCAAAGCAGTGGGTAGAATGAAAGGGTGTAAGGCAGCTGGGATTGAAATGTTAAAAGCAGTTGGGGATATAGTTTTGGAGTGGTTGGTGCTATTATTTAATAAATGTATGGAAGAGGGTAAGGTACCTAGAGATTGGCAGAGAGCGTGCATAGTTCCTTTGTATAAAGGCAAAGGGGACAAAAGAGAGTGCAAAAATTATAGGGGAATAAGTCTGTTGAGTATACTACCTGGTAAAGTGTATGGTAGAGTTATTATTGAAAGAATTAAGAGTAAGATGGAGAATAGTATAGCAGATGAACAAGGATGCTTTAGGAAAGGTAGGGGGTGTGTAGACCAAGTGTGTACAGTGAAACATATAGGATGTGAAAAGTGGGTCATAATAAGTGCGTATGCACCTGGAGAAAAGAGGAGTGTAGTGGAGAGAGAGAGAATTTTTGAGATGTTAAGCGAGTGTGTAGGAACTTTTTAGCCAAGTGAGAGAGTAATTGTGGTAGGAGACCTAAATGCTAAAGTAGGAGAAGTGTTTAGAGAGGGGGTGGTAGGTAAGTTTAGGATACCAGGTGTAAATGATAATGGGGAGCATTTGATGAACTTTGTATAGAAAGGGGTTTGGTTATAGGTAACACATATTTTAAGAAAAAGAGGATAAATAAGTATGCAAGATTTGATGTAGGGCGAAATGACAGTAGTTTGTTGGACTACATATTGGTAGATAAAAGACTGTTCGATAGACTTTAGGATGTACATATTTATAGAGGGGCCACAGATATATCAGATCACTTTTTAGTTGTAGCTACAGTGAGAATAAAAGGTAGATGGGATACAAGGAGAATGGAAACAGTAAGTAAGAGAGAAGTGAAGATTTATAAACTAAAGGAGGAGGCGGTTAGGGTAAGTTTAAGAATATAGTGCTAGAGTGTTCAGCAGAAGTTTGTGGTTATAGGAAAGTGGGTGCGAGAGGGAAAAAGAGCGATTGGTGGAATGATGATATAAAGAGAGTAGTAAGAGAGAAAAAGTTAGCATATGAGAGGTTTTTACAAAGTAGAAGAGAGGGTGGGTGAGATGTTATCAACAAATTTTGTTGAAAATAAGAAAAAGTTTTGGAGTGAGATTAACAAGTTGAGAAAACCTAGGGAAAGAATGGATTTGTCAGTTAAAAATAAGAGAGGAGAGTTATTAAATGGAGAGTTAGAGGTATTGGGAAGATGGAGGGAATATTTTGAGGAATTGTTAAATGTTAATGAAGATAGGGAGTGAGGAAGAACCAGTTGTGAGTGTGGGGGAAGTTCATGAGGCAGTGAGTAGAATGAAAGGGGGTAAAGCAGCTGGGATTGATGGGATAAAGATAGAAATGTTAAAAGCAGGTGGGGATATAGTTTTAGAGTGGTTAGTGTTTTTATTTAATGTATGGAGGAGGGTAAGGTACCTAGGGATTGGCAGAGAGCATGCATAATTCCTTTGTATAAAGGCAAAGGGGACAAAAGAGAGTGTAAATATTATAGGGGAATAATTCTGTTGAGTATACCTGGTAAAGTGTTTGGTAGAGTTATTATTGAAAGAATTAGGAGTAAGACAGAGAGCAGGACAGCAGATGAACAAGGCTTTAGGAAGGGTAGGGGGTGTATAGACCAAGTGTTTGCAGTGAAACATATAGGTGAACAATATTTAGATAAGGGTAAAGAGGTGTTTGTTGCATTTATGGATTTGGAAAAGGCATATGATAGGGTGGATAGAGGGGCAATGTGGCAGATGTTGCAAATGTATGGAATAGGAGGTAGGTAATTGAAAGCGGTGTAAAGTTTTTACGAGGATAGTGAGGCACAGGTTAGAGTATATAGGCAAGAGGGAGATTATTTCCCAGTAAAAGTAGGCCTTAGACAGAGATGTGTGATGTCACCGTGGTTGTTTAATATACAGTGGACCCCTGCCTAACGAGCAAAATTCATTCCAGAAGCCTGCTCAAGTGCCATTACCGAACTAATTTACTCCCTTAAGAAATAATGTCAAGTAGGTTAGTCCATTTTAGACCCCCAAAAATACACTTCCACAAGCACTTACAATATTATACTTACATAATTGTACGATTTCCGGGGTGCTCGTTAGGCGGGGCTCCACTGTATTTATAGATGGAGTTGTAAGAGAAGTGAATGCTCGGGTGTTGGCAAGAGGTGTGGGGTTAAAAGATAAAGAATCTAACACAAAGTGGGAGTTGTCACAGTTGCTCTTTGCTGATGACACTGTGCTTTTGGGGGATTTTGAAGAGAAGTTGCAGAGGTTGGTGGATGAGTTTGGTAGGAAAGAGTAAGGTGATGAGGATAATAAATAAATTTGGGGTGGAATAGCTATATATTACTCAGATCAACTTGAATGTATCAATAACTCTTGCATAAGGGATGAGCATGGAGAATATATTATAGCTAAATTTAAATCAAAAGACCTGCAAAAACCCCTCACAGTGATAAACATCTACATATTACCACAGTCAAACATTCACCATTTTAGTGAAAAACTAGGTAACCTGATAACTGATGCACACATGAACAAAGACCATTTGCTGCTCACAGGAGATTTCAATATAAATCTCCTACACGACCAGGACCCACAAGTAACAGAATTCACAAACACTATGAGCAACTGCTTGTTACTACCAACAATATCAAAACCTACAAGAATCTCCGAGACTAGTACTTCATTACTAGACCACATCTGACTAATACTATATCCCCTCTAAAATCAGGCATAATCACAGACAACACCACAGACCACTATCCGACCTTT
>WNWK01019916.1:0-36861 GCA_009830355.1 Cherax destructor | reverse complement strand
TAGAGAAATAATGGAAAACACCGGGATTCAATGATGTCATGTATTAACACCCTTAAAAGGGGGGAAAAAAAAAATAGGTTAGATAAAAAATGGGGGGCGGGGGGGGGGATTGGACCTGATACGACTACAGGTCTGATGCCAGTCCTTCCTTCAGGGATGAACCCCGACAAGGTTTATTGGTCAAGCGGGGGGGAAGGACCAGCCTTGATCCAGTGGGCCCTGCAGTTTCCCTTTTTATGTTCATGTAGTCACCCGGTTTTTTTTTAATCCCAGATGGACCAAACCAAAATCGAAAACCCAAAAAATTTTCCCCAAAAGGGGAAATTAAATTAATCCGTCAAAACCCCAAATTTTAAAAAAAAATTTTTAAAGATAGTTTACATGCAAAATGAATGAACTAAAGGGGGCACCCTTTTAAACTGATGTTGCTGGGGGGAGGGGGAAGGGGGGGAGGGACGAGCCCCCAATTTTTTTGGGGGCAACCCCCTCCATAAGGCCCCCAGGTATAAGCCATCGGGGGCCTTCCTGCATGCCTCACACCCCCCCCTGCCCACCCCTTGTGCCTACACCCCCCCCCCGTTCCCCGGTCACCCCTCAATCCACCCCCCCCTGCAATCCCCATACCTGCCCCCCTGCAACTGAAACCCCCCTTTGCTCCCGGGCACCCCATCACACACCCCCATACATGTACACTCCTGCTACATGCTACACTCCCTGCATACATGTTACACTCCTGCCATGTTACACTCCTGCATACCTGCTACACTCCCTGCATCCTGCACACTCCCTGCATAATCCACCCCCCTGCATCCTGTTACCCCTCCCTGCATACATGCTACACTCCCTGCATACCTGCACACTCCTGCATGCTCCCTCCCTGCATGCCTCACCCCCCTGCATACCTGTTCACCCCCTGCATACATGCCTCAATCCATGTCCTGTTCCTCCCTGCATACATGGACACTCCCTGCACATGCAACACTCCTGCATCATGCTACACTCCTGCATACCTCTAATCCTCATGCATGCTACACTCCCGATGCCTGCTTTTAAACTCCACGTTTTTTCCCCACTTTATCATATTTTCTTATTTCTTTCTTCCTTTTACAGTGTTCCTCACTTTCTTTCCAAAGTGGCACTAGGAGCTTTCTTTGGGCCCATGGTATTTATTTAGTAGTCATCACAATAATAAAGGGCCCCAAAAACAATGAATTGTTAATAAATTTTTTTGTATAAACTCCTGGGATGATGTTCACTCGCGAAACAATGCTAGACTGCGTGACAATGTGCGTGGAGGTGGTGGGCGGCGGGCCTACGCCTTTATGTGCCGCACGGTGGACAGGTCCCAACGGCGGCAAAACTAAAACAATGGAAAACTAAGACAATTTTTCCCGAAAAAGTCAAGCAAAACCAAAAGGAAACTGGGACAAGCGAAAAACCCAAAGGGGTGACTGTATTCGGCAGGCTGGCTGGCTTTGGTGTCTCTGGCCTCTCTCTATCTGTCTATAACTCTGTCTATCTGTCATATCTTTGTCTGTCTATATCTTTGTCTGTCATATATCTATCATATCTATATGTCCTATATTCTGTCTCTCTCTTCACCTGTAACATAAGTACAGTCATACCCTCTGTTAACGATTAATCCGCAGAGAGGTATATCTTTCAAACAATCGTTAACCGAATCAATTTTCCCCCTAAGAAATAATGGAAATAAAATTAATCCGTCCAAGACTTTCAAAAAGTAGTAAAAAAAATATTTTTAGAACTTTTTGACATTAAATAATACACAATTTAATGAACAATAAATAAATAAAATGTAAATATAGTCAATAACATGTCATTACATTTATTGAAGAGTTGTTAATTTGGAGGCGGGGGGGAGGGGAAAGGATGGGTATAGTATGCTGAGTGTTTGGAGGAAACCTTCCATTAACACTCGGGTGGCAAGTTCTTTTCTGGGGTTACTGGCCTTTTTTTTTTAATGTCAACTCCTGCATGAATGGCACACTTCCTGCATGCCTGCTACCCCTGCATGCCTGCTACACTCCCTGTGTGCTACACTCCCGCATCGTGGTACACTCCCTACATGCCTGACACTCCTGCATGCCTGCTTCTCCCTGCATGCCTGTTACACTCCCTGCATGCCTGCTAATCCCCATGCCTCACCCCCTGCATGCGTGCTCCTCCCTGCATGCCGCTACACTCCCCATAAATGCTACACTCCTGCATAAACACACTCCCTGCATGCCGCTATACTCCCTGCCTGCTACACTCCCTGCATGCCTCTACACTCCCTGCATGCCGCTACACTCCCTGCATGCCTCCACCCTGCTACACTCCCTGCAAAATGCTCACTTCCTGCATGAATGCACACTCTTTAATCACAGGGCTGGCACTAGGGCTTTTTTAAACCCATGGTAGCTTATTTAGCAGTTGCAAGCACTAAAAACAGTGGAATAATGACAATATACTGGTAGGGAATGCGTGGGTGGGTGGGTGGTCGCTCTCCCTTTAAACAATAGCACACTGATGCTCCCTGGAGTGCGCTCAGTGGCGCCACGCGGACACGTCCGCGAATGCTAACCGGCAAAAATCGTTAACCCATATTTTTACGTCATAAACTTAACCGAAAATATCGTTAACTGACAGCACGTTAACCGGGGACTGTACAGTTATTATACATAGTGTAAATTACCTAGGATAACCAAAATTTCAGGCAAAGTGCATACAATTCTTGTAGATATACAAAATAAGCATGACTGTGGATGCATCACTTCTGCCTTCTGCATCGTGTATAATACCTGTTGTTACCTGTTGACTTATATTAGTGTTAGAACAAAGATTGGCATGAAATCAAAACAACTATTGTAAATTGTAATTTCAAAATAGCTAGTCACCTGATCCACAAAGGGGTGACCAAACTGACGGGAAAATTACAGCCCAAACCCCAAATTTACCACTGCTTTCAAAATTTCCTTCAAAAATTAATTCAAAAACAGACTTTCCCCCCTCCTCACACAATGTCAAAACCCCCTGTCAATTTGGATTCAGGACCAACAAGAACAACGATGCATAACACACATGTTAGAGTTAATATACCCCGCACTTGAAAGAAAGAGTTCCGCTGGGAATTTTCATAGACCCACGCAAAGCATTTGATACAGTTCGCCCATGATTTATTGCTCACAAAACTGCGCACTATGGTATTGGGGGCACCCTCAACAAACCCAGTCGTACTAGCAACAGAAGTCAGTACGGGGAACCAAATGGAGAGAAGAACTTTTTCCAAATAACAAATTACAGTCGGTGTCCTCAAGGTAGTGTCCTGGGGCCACTCCTATTCCTCATTTACATAAATCCCCACCGAATGCATAAACAACCTCAAACCATTTTGTTTCCAGATGACACAACATATGTCTTCACCAAATCCAGTCTTTTTTTAGCTAACACATTTAAATTTACAGAAAATATAAAAGGGAAAGAAAAATGTTACCTCAATCTACAAGACCTACAATTAGTTTAAAAAGGGCTACAAATGTTCCCCCTTAACATAACGCTAAAGGGCCCCCCATCATAAGGCTCACAGGGGAAAAACCTGGAATCCACCTTGACAGAAGTCTTAAATTCCAAACACACAACAAATTTCCAAGAAAATTCAAGGACAGTAGGTATATTATCTAAGATACGCTAATATTTTCCCAACCAGCTCCCCATTGCACTATATCATTCTCTTATCTACCTTATCCCCACCTATGGAACTGATACCAACAACATTAAACCATTTTTAGACCCTCAACCCAAAGGCTCAATAGGGGATAAAAATTCCCACTCTGAAATATACCACCATATTCAGAAACCTTGTAAAACTATCACCATAAAAAATATTCATACCTATTCATGTGCCTTCTACATACATAAACTCTTTCTAGTTTAAAATTTTAACTCCGCCCAGAATTTTCCTCAACAACTTTAGGTCCCACGAACATGACACAAGACAGATCACTATTTGACATCCCGAACCATACTAACCAATGTAAAAATTCTATGCACAAAAGGGCCCAAAATCTGGAATTCATTACCAGTAAATATCAAGTTAACCTTGTCGGAAAACCCCAATTAAGACCTTTCAAAAATCCCTACTCACCCTATACTAAATACTCATATTAACAAACTTCCCAAAACCCCCCCTTATTTTTCTTAAGAAGATCTCATTTTGATATGTTCATCCTCCTTAACACTTGTTGCAATCTCATATCATCATATTGTCATTTAAAATCTTATAGTATCATCATTTTCTTAATTTGAAATAAAATAAAACCTAGATGAAACTCTAAAACTATTTCTAGTATTGTTATTATACTAGTATAGCATCAAAATATTTAATTTTAAATAAATTTACAACTAGATTAAACTCAACCAATTTCTCTTGTATTGTCTTTTTTAAAAAGTAAAGTATAACATTTAATAATTTAAATAATATAGAACTAGAATAAACTCAATCAATTTCCCTTTTATTAATACTTAAGTGAATAAGTCTCTTGGGAAAAAACTGCCCTAATGCCATGGCATGCCAGTGGCTCTCCTTGCATTACAGTTTTATAATTGTATTATATTTGTAACTACCAATAACATTGTACACTTGTAACATGCATTGAAATAAAATTATTATTATTATTATTATTATTATTATAAATTGTAATTATCAGAACATGAAAATTATATAATTAAAATACAAACTAGAAAAAAAGTATACCGGCAATACCTCTGCAAGCGCCAGGACTTGATTTTGCCGTCAGGTGAGCATCCAGTACCAAATTGGCGGGCTTATATCTCGGTGAGTACTGGCCGTAAATTTTTTTAGCCATATCCTGTTTATAAATACAGTGGTACCTCGAGTTACGATGGTCCCTAAAATCGCCCTTTTATGTAAGTTTATTTTTTTAAATGCTTTGTAGGTATATTTTTAAGGAAAAGGACTAGTCTATTTTACATTATTCCTTATGGGGATAAATTCGTTTGGTAATGGCACTTGAACAGCATTCTCAAATGAAAAATATCGTAACTCGAGAGTACCACTGTACAGTGGACCCCGAGTTTCGTAAACCCTAGAAATCGTACATTTATGTAAGATAATATTGTAAGTGCTTGTGGAAAAGTATTTTTGGGGGTCTGAAATAGACTAACCACGTTGACATTTTCCTTAAGGGGGTAAATTCGTAATGGCACTTGAGCAGACTTCAGGAGTGAAGTTTTTACAAACTCGGGGGTCCACTGTATGTGCTCTTCATTTAAAAATCATTTTTTTTTTAAAAAATGAAGAGCGCATTTTTATAAACAGGATAGGCTAAAAAAAATTAGGGTCAGTACTTACCAGATATAAGCCCAGCTGGTGCTGGATGTTCACCTGACGGCAACATAAAGTCCTGCCGCAGAAGTATTCCGATATACTTTTTTTCTAGTTTTTATTTTAATTTATATGATTTTCATGTTCTGATAATTACAATTTACAATAGTTCTTGTGATTTCATAGCCAATCTTGTTCTAACACTAATATTATGTACTGAAATAGTACTCAAATAGTCCTAATCACACCAACAGGTGAACATTTTCACCTGCCTTGGTCATTTACTATTGTCTATAAATATATACGAAGTATTTATAGGTCCCAGCAATGTTTTAGACATCCTGGAGTATATATGAAACTCCTTGAAGAATGGTGTTGACAAGTGTCAGATAACTCTTGACAGCACAGTGACATTTGATAAATGTCAGCAGTGCTGGAGGGAACCTCCCTTTTTCAATGTCTATATGTCTGTCTGTCTATCTGTCTGTCTGTCTGTCATCTTTTCGTGTCTATCTGTCTGTCTGTCTATCTGTCTGTGTCTATCTGTCTGTATATCTGTCTGTCTGTGTCTATCTGTATGTGTCTGTCTGTCTTTTCATCTGTCTGTCTGTCTGTGTCTGTTTGTCTAGTTTGCTTATCTCTGTCTAACTCTGCTTATCTATCTTTCTGTCTGCCTGTGTGTGTGTGTGTGTGTGTTCTTTCTGTCTGCTAGTCTCAGTCTCAGAGTGCGCTCGTAAGCCAACAGGTATTATACACGATGCAGAAATGACGATGCGTATTACTTGCCAGTCATGCTTATTATGTCTTATATCTACAAGCATTATATAGCACTTTGACTGGAATTTTTGTTATCCTAGGTAATTTACACTATGTATAATAACTGTACTTATGTGTACATGTGAGAGAGACACAGAGATATAGGACATATAGATAGATAGATAGATAGATATATAGACAGACAAAGATATAGACAGACAAAGATATAGACAGACAAAGATATAGACACACAAAGATATAGACAGACAAAGATATAGACAGACAAAGATATAGACAGACAAAGATATAGACAGACAAATATATAGACAGACAAAGATAAAGACAGAGATATAGACAGATAGAGAGACAGCCAAAGCCAGCCAGCCTGCTGAATACATAAGATCATAAGAAAGAAGGAACACTGCAGCAGGCCTACTGGCCCATGCAAGGCAGGTCCATGTCACCCCCCAGCTTAGACCAATGACCCACCTAGTCAGGTCACATCCTCTGAAGGAAGGAGCATGGCATCAGACTTAGTAGCACAAGCTAGTCAGGTCCAACTCACACCCACCCACAGCCACTCATGTATTTATCTAACCATTTTTACTTTCCTCTTATAAGGGAGTGTTAATGCGACATGACATCATTGAATCCCTGGTGTTTGGCACACTATTTGCTCTAGCTGGCACTAAATTAAACTGGTGCTCCCACAAGGTAGTAAGTGGTCCCAGATTTTTTAATACTGGTCACGGACCGGGCAGCGGGGCGTTGACCCTGGAATTCTCTCCAGGTAGACACTGAGGGCGAGACCCATTCTCTCATGTCTAGGTGACTCAGGCCTATTGCACTAAATTTGAAGGAATGAAAATAAAACGTAGATCTACGTTCGGAGCAGTACGCACGTGAACGTATATCTACGGTGGACAGTTTAAGGGTTAGGGTTAATTGCATTGCTGCAATTAATAAATTATTATGTTCAACTTATATTCAAATTTTACAACTTAGATACACAACTATACTTTTTTTTTTTTTTTCCAACAAGTCGGCCGTCTCCCACCGAGGCAGGGTGACCCAAAAAGAAAGAAAATCCCCAAAAAGAAAATACTTTCATCATCATTCAACACTATCACCACACACATACATAATCACTGTCTTTGCAGAGGAGCTCAGATACGACAGCTGAGAATTGTCCCTCCCAGCTGTCACTATCCCAGACCCCTCCTTTAACCCTTTCGGTGTTTTGGTCGTACTAGTACGTCTTACACACTGGGGTTATTGACGTACTAGTACGCCTAAATTCTAGCGCCTCAAATCAAGCAGAAACAGGCTGTTAGGCCTAGATGTGATAGAATGGGTCTGTGCGGTCAGTGTGCGCAGTATAAAAAAAATCCTGCACCACACGGTGCATAATGAGGAAAAAAAACTCTGACCGTGTTTTTGGTTTAAAACAGCGACTTTGCAGTCTATTTTCGTATGGTATTTATTGTTGTATTCTCTTTTCTTTGTTCTCATTTGATAGACTGGAAGATATATTACAGAAATAGAGATGATTTTGATTGGTTTGACAATAACAAGTACCTTGAAATTGAGCTCAAAGTAGCGAAAATGTTCGATTTTTGACGATGTTCAAGAGTAAACAAATCACACCATGCGTCCAATACACATCAACTGGCGAGTCTAATATTCATGCACAAGTGCTCTGATATTATTTATACCATTTTTACAATGATGCAGTTGTATACATAACAATAAATCTTCTATTTTTTTGTGAGAATAAAAATTCAAAATGGAAAGCAAAAGTAATGTAAGAGGGGCCTGGAGATGTGACTAATGAACAGAGAAGACGTTATTTTAGTCCCAGGAATGTCTGTCTTGTTTATTATGGATCCTATTTTGAAATTGGCATCGTTTGAAATTTGTGTGAAATTGGCCAAATTGCCATTTTCTGACCACTATTTTGGGTAGTTGAAATTGGTAAATAGGCGGTTTCTTGTACTCAATCGATAGAAGAAGTGGAGTTCTAGCGAAATAGCTATAATTTTAGTAGACTGAAACATTGGAATGTGCCGAAAATAGGGCTCAAAGTGGGCGAAATCGCCGATGCGTAAGTGTCATGGCTACCGCTAACTTCGCGAAAGCATAATTCCGTTAGTTTTCGATCAAATTTCATAATTTTTGTGGCGTTATGATCGGAAAAGATTCTCTATCATTCCATAAGAAATTTTTTTTTTTTTTTTAAATTCGTGGACCCTGAGAACGAGTTTCAGAGACCCCTTGGACCCCAAAGGGTTAAAGTGCAGGCATTGTACTTCCCATTTCCAGGACTCAAGTCCAACTAAATCAATTAACTGGTTTCCCTGAATCCTTCACACAATGTTACCCTGCTCACACTCCAACAGATCGTCATGTCCCAAAACCATTCGTCTCCATTCACTCCTATCTAACACGCTCATACATGCTTGCTGGAAGTCCAAGCCCTCGCCCACAATACCTCCTTTACCCCTTCCCTCCAACCTTTTCTAGGACGACCCTACCCTGCCTTCCTTCTCCTACAGATTTATACGCTCTCCAAGTCATTCTACTTTGATCCATTCTCTCTAAATGACCAAACCACCTCAACATCCCTTCTTCAGCCCTCTGACAATTACTTTTAGTAACTCCACACCTTCTCCTAATTTCCACATTCCGAATTTTCTGCATAATATTTACACCACACATTGCCCTTAGACAGGACATCTCCACTGCCTCCAGCCTCCTCCTCGCTGCAGCATTTGCAACCCATGCTTCACACCCATATAAGAGTGTTGGTACGACTATACTTTCGACATTCCTTCTTGCCCCCATGGATAACGTTTTTGTCTCCACAGATACCTCAACGCACCACTCACCTTTTTTCCTTCATCAATTCTATGGTTAACCTCATCCTTCATAAACCCATCCGCTGACACGTCAACTCCCAAATATCTGAAAACATTTACTTCTTCCATAATACCTCTCTCCAATGTGATATCCAATTTTTCTTTATTTAAATCGTTTGATACCTCATCACCTTACTCTTATCTATGTTCACTTTTAACTTTCTACCTTTACACACTCTCCCAAACTCGTCCACTAACCTTTGCAACTTTTCTTTAGAATCTCCCATAAGCACAGTATCATCAGCAAAAGTAACTGTCTCAACTCCCATTTTGCATTTAATTCTCCAAAATTTAATCTCACCCTCTCCCCAACACCCTAGCATTTACTTTTTACAACCCCATCTATAAATATATTAAACAACCATGGTGACATTACACATCCCTGTCTGAGACCTACTTTTACTGAGAAGTAATCTCCCTCTCCCTACACACCCTAACCTGAGCCTCACTATCCTCATAAAAACTCTTTACAGCCTTCAGTAACTTACTACCTATTCCATACACTTGCAACATTTGCCACATTGCTCCCCTATCCACTCTATCATATGCCTTTTCTAAATCCATAAATGCAATAAAAACTTTCTACCTTTATCTAAATACTGTTCACATATATGCTTCACTGTAAACACTTGATCTACACATCCCTACCCACTCTAAAGCCTCCTTGCTCATCTGCAATCCTACTCTCTGTCTTACCTCTAATTCTTTCAATAATAACCCTGCCATACACTTTACCTGGTATACTCAGTAAACTTATTCCCCTATAATTTTTACACTCTCTTTATCCCCTGTCCTTTATATAAAGGAACTATACATGCTCTCTGCCAATCCCTAGGTACCTTCTTCTCTTTCATACATTTATTAAACAAAAATACCAACCACTCCAGCACTATATCCACCCTGCTTTTAACATTTCTGTCATGATTCCGTCAATTCCAGCTGCTTTACCCCTTTCATTCTACGTAATGCCTCATGCACCTCCCCACACTCACATCCTGCTCTTCTTCACTCCTAAACGATGTTGTACCTCCCTGGCCAGTACATGAAATTACCGCTCCTTTTTTCATCGACATTTAACCCTTTGACTGTTTCGGACGTATATTTACGTCTTACGAGCCAATGTTTCGGACGTATTTATACGCCTAAATTCTAGCGGCCTCAAATCAAGCAGGAGAAAGCTGGTAGGCCCACATGTGAGAGAATGGGTCTGTGTGGTCAGTGTGCGCAGTATAAAAAATCCTGCAGCAAGCAGTACATAATGAGAAAAAACTCCACCGTTTTTTTAATTAAAACGCCGTCTTTGAGGTGTATTTTCGTATAGTATTTATGGTTGTATTATCTTTTTATTGGTCTCATTTGATAGAATGGGAAACATATTACAGGAATATAGATGATTTTAATTAGTTTCATGATGTAAACGATCTTGAAATTGAGCTCAAAGTAGCGGAAATGTTCGATTTTGCCAATGTTCAAAAGTAAACAAATCACACCATGCGTCCAATACACATCAACTGGTGAGTCTAATATTCTTTCACAAGTGCACAATATTATTTATACAGTTTTTACAATAATGCAATAGTCTGCATAACAATAAATCTTCTATTTTTTGTATGAATAAAAAATCAAAATAGAAAGCAAGAGTAATGTAAGACATGACTAATAAACAGATAACATCTTATTTTAGTGCTAGGGATGTCTGCATTGTTTATTCTGGACCCTATTTTGAAATTGACATCTTTTTTATTTTGCATGAAATTGGCGAAATTGCCCTTTTCTGACCACTTTATTGGGTAGTTGAAATCGGTAAATTGGTAATTTCTTGTACTCAATCGATAGAACAAATGGAGTTCTAAAGAAATAGCTATGAGTTTGGGTGACTGTCCCAATGGAATTGGCCTAAAATAGGGCTCAAAGTCGGCGAAATCGCCGATGCGTATATATCACTGACATCGCTAACTTTGCGAGAGCGTAATTCCGTAAGTTTTTAATCAAATTTCATACTTTTGGTGTCATTACAATCGGGAAAAGATTCTCTTTCATTTCATAAGAAAAAATAATTTATTTTTTTTTCCAAAATTTTCCGACATAGAATGACAGTTTCAGAATGGGGCCTCCGACAGTCAAAGGGTTAAAAGTTCCTCAAAATATTCCCGCCATCTACCCAATACCTCCAGCTCCCCATCTACTAACTCCTCTACTCTGTTTTTAACTGACAAATCCATTCGTTCCCTAGGCTTTCTTACCTTGTTTATTTTTTTATTTATTAACACATCGGCCGATTCCCACCAAGGCAGGGTGGCCCGAAAAAGAAAAACTTTCATCATCATTCACTCCATCACTGTCTTGCCAGAAGGGTGCTTTACACTACAGTTATAAAACTGCAACATTAACACCCCTCCTTCAGAGTGCCGGCACTGTACTTCCCATCTCCAGAACTCAAGTCCGCCTGCCGGTTTCCTGAATCCTTCATAAATGTTACTTTGCTCACACTCCAACAGCACGTCAAGTATTAAAACCATATGCCTCCATTCACTCCTATCAAATACGCTCACACATGCTTGCTGGAAGTCCAAGCCCTCGCACACAAAACTTCCTTTACCCCTCCTCCAACCTTTCCTAGGCCGACCCCTACCCCGCCTTCCCTCCACTACAGATTTATACACTCTCGAAGTCACTCTGTCTCGTCCCATTCTCTCTACATGTCCAAACCACCTCAACAACCCTCCTCAGCTCTCTGGACAATCGTTTGGTAATCCCGCACCTCCTCCTAATTTCCAAACTCCGAATTCTCTGCATTATATTCACACCACACATTGACCTCAGACATGACATCTCCACTGCCTCCAGCCTTCTCCTCGTTGCAACATTCATCACCCATGCTTCACACCCATATAAGAGCGTTGGTATAACTATACTCTCATACATTCCCTCTTTACTTCCATGGACAAGGTTCTTTGTCTCCACAGACTCCGAAGTGCTCCACTCACCCTTTTCCCTCATCAATTCTATGATTCACCTCATCCTTCATAGACCCATCCGCCGACATGTCCACTCCCAAATATCTGAATACATTCACCTCCTCCATACTCTCTCCCTCCAATCTGATATCTAATCTTTCGTCACCTATTCTTTTTGTTATCCTCATCACCTTACTCTTTCCTATATTCACTTTCAATTTTCTTCTTTTTCACACCCTACCAAATTCATCCACCAACCTCTGCAGCTTCTCTTCAGAATCTCCCAAAGCACAGTGTCATCAGCAAAAGCAACTGCGACAACTCCCACTTTGTATTTGCTTCTTTATCTTTTAGCCCAACACCTCTTGCCAAGACCTCGCATTCACTTCTCTTACAACCCCATCTATAAATATATTGAACAACCACGGTGACATCACACATCCTTGTCTAAGGCCCACTTTTACTGGGAAATAGTCCCTTCCCTCCTACACACTCTAACCTGAGCCTCACTATCCTCATAAAACTCTTCACTGCTTTCAGTAACCTTCCTCCTATTCCATACACCTGCAACATCTGCCACATTGCCCCCTATCTACCCTATCATACGCCTTTTCCAAATCCATAAATGCCACAAAAACATCTTTACCCTTATCCAAATACTGTTCACCTATATGTTTCACTGTAAACACTTGGTCTACACACCCCTACCTTTCCTAAAGCCCCCTTGTTCATCTGCTATCCTGCTTTCTGTTTTACTCTTAATTCTTTCAATAATAACTCTACCATACACTTTACCAGGTACACTCAACAGACTTATTCCCCTATAATTTTTGCACTCTCTTTTGTCCCCTTTGCCTTTATACAAAGGAACAATACACGCTCTCTGCCAATCCCTAGGTACCTTACCCTCTTCCATACATTTATTAAATAATAGCACCAACCACTCCAAAATTATATCCCCACCTGCTTTTAACATTTCTATCTTTATCCCATCAATCCCAGCTGCCTTACCCCTTTCATTCTACCCACTGCCTCACGAACTTCCCCTACACCCACAACTGGCTCTTCCACACTCCTACAAGATGTTATTCCTCCTGCCCTACACACGAAATCACAGCTTCCTGTCTTCATCAACATTTAACAAATCCTCAAAATATTCTCTCCATCTTCCCGATACCTCTAACTCTCCATTTAATAACTCTCCTCTCCTATTTTTAACTGTCAAATCCATTTGTTCTCTAGGCTTCCTCAACTTATTAATCTCATTCCAAAACTTTTCTTATTTTCAACAAAATTTGCTGATAACATCTCACCCACTCTCTCATCTGCTCTCTTTTACATTGCTTCACCACTCTTTTAACTTCTCTTTTCTCTCCATATACTCTTCCCTCCTTGCATCACTTCTACTTTGTAAAAACCTCTCATATGCTAACTTTTTCTCCTTACTACTCTCTTTACATCATCATTCCACCAATCGCTCCTCTCTCCCCGCACCCACTCGCCTGTAACCACAAACTTCTGCTGAACACTCTAACACTACATTTTTAAATCTACCCCATACATTTTCGACCCCATTGCCTACACTCTCACTAGCCCATCTATCCTCCAATAGTTGTTTATATCTTACCCTAACTGCCTCCTCTTTTAGTTTATAAACCTTCACCTCTCTTTTACTTACTGATTCTATTTTCCTTGTATCCCATCTTGTTTATCTCACTCCAAAATTTTTTCTTGTTTTCAGCAAAATTTCTTGACAGAGCCTCTCCCATTCTTTCATCCGCTCTTCTTTTGCACTCTCTCACCACTCTCTTCACCTTTCTTTTACTCTCCATATACTCTGCTCTTCTATTAACACTACTGTTTTGTAAAAACCTCTCATAAGCTACCTTTTTCTCTTTGATCACACCCTTTACTTCTTCATTCCACCACTCACTCCTCTTTCCTCCTGCACCCACCCTCCTATAGCCACAAACTTCTGCCCCACATTCTAATACTTCATTTTTAAAACTATCCCAACTCTCTTCAACCCCCCCACTACTCCTACTTGCACTAACCCACTTTTCTGCCAATAGTTGCTTATATCTCACCCTAATTTCGTCCTCCCTTAGTTTATACACTTTTACCTCTCTCTTACTTGCTGTTGCCATTTTCTTTTTGTCCCATCTACCTTTTACTCTAACTGTAGCTACAACCAAATAATGATCTGATATATCTGTTGCCCTCTATAAACATGTACATCCTGAAGCCTACTCATCAACCTTTATCCACCAAAACATAATCCAACAAACTACTTTCCTTACGTGCTATATCATACCTTGTATATTTATTTATCCTCTTTTTCATAAAATATGTATTACTTATTACCAAACCTCTTTCTACACATAGCTCAATTAATGGTTCCCCATTTACATTTACCCTGGCACCCCAAATTTACCTACTACTCCTCCACAACATTTTTACCCACTTTAGCATTAAGATCCCCAACCACAATTACTCTCTCACTTGGTTCAAAATCCCCACACACTCACTCAACATTTCCCAAAATCTCTCTCTCCTCTACACTTCTCTCTTCTCCAGGTGCATAAACACTTACTATAACCCACTTTTCACATCCAACCTTTATTTTACTCCACATAATCCTTGAATTTATACATTTATATTCCTTCTTTACCTGCCATAACTGATTATTCAACATTATTGCCACTCCTTCTTTAGCTCTAACTATATTTGAAACCCCTGATCTAATCCCATTTATTTCTCCCCACTGAAACTCTCCTACCCCCTTCAGCTTTGTCTCACTTAAAGCCAGGACATCCAGCTTCTTTTCATTCATAACATCTACAATCATCTCTTTCTTATCATTCGCACAACATCCATGCACATTCAAACATCCCACTTTGACGGTTTTCTTCTTCTTCTTTTTAGTAAGCTATACAGGAAAAGAGGTTACTAGCCCATTGTTCCCGGCATTTTAGTTGACTTTTACAACACGCATGGCTTACGGAGGAAAGATTCTTATTCCACTTCCCCATGGATATGAAAGGAAAAGCAATAAGAACAAGAACTATTAAGATATAATCAAAGAAAACTCAGATGAGTGTGTATACATAAACGTGTACATGTTTGCGTAGTGTGACCTAAGTGTAAGTAGAAGTAGCAAGACGTACCTGAAATCTTGCATGTTTATGAGACAGAAAAAAGACACCAGCAATCCTATCATCATGTAAAACAGTTTCAGGTTTCTGTTTCACAGTCACCTGGCAGGATGGTAGTACCTCCCTGGGTGGTTGCTGTCTACCAACCTACTACCTATAACAACTATACTTATTTTGTAAATTATCAACCATAATTTTTTACCATGTATTCTACTGTTAATTAATCTTAAGAATGCCCACAATGCTCAGCATATTAGGGGCTTTTGGTATGTACACCTCATTTATACCTAACTATGTAGTTCAACATTGTATCATGTCTAAATAAATTATTATTATTATTATTATTATTATTATTATTATTATTATTACAACTGTTTCAGGAATATAGCTAAAAGGTACCTAATGAATGAAGCTACAGAAAAGTACCTAATGAATGAAGCCACAGAAAAGTAACTAATGAATGAAGCTACAGAAAAATACATAATGAATGAAGCTACAGAAAAGTACTTAATGAATGAAGCTACAGAAAAGTACTTACTGAATGAAGCTAAAGAAAGGTACCTAATGAACGAAGCTACAGAAAGCAACCTAATGAAGCTACAGAAAGGTACCTAATGAATGAAGATACAGAAAGGTGCCTAATGACTGAAGATATAGAAAGGTGCCTAATGAAAAAGCTACAGAAAGGTACCTAATGAATGAAGCTACAGAAAGGTACCTAATGAATGAAGCTACAGAAAGGTACCTAATGAATGAAGCTACAGAAAAGTACTAAATGAATGAAGCTAAAGAAAGGTACCTAATGACTGAAACTACAGAAAGCTACCTAATGAATGAAGCTACAGAAAGGTACCTAATGAATGAAGCTACAGAAAGGTACCTAATGAATGAAGCTACAGAAAAGTACTAAATGAATGAAGCTAAAGAAAGGTACCTAATGAATGAAACTACAGAAAGCTACCTAATGAAGCTACAGAAAGGTGCCTAATGACTGAAGATAAAGAATGGTGCCTAATGAAAAAGCTAAAGAAAGGTACCTAATGAATGAAGCTACAGAAAGGTACCTAATGAATGAAGCTACAGAAAGGTACCTAATGAATGAAACTACAGAAAGGTACCTAACGAATGAAGCTACAGAGGTACCTAATGAATGAAGATACTGAAAGGTGCCTAATGAATGAAGATACAGAATGGCACTTAATGAATGAAGCTACAGAAAAGTACCTAATGAATGAAGCTACAGAAAAGTACCTAATGAATGAAGCTACAGAAAGGTACCTAATGAATAAAGCTACAGAAAGGTACCAAATGAATGAAGCTACAGGGATTTTCTGAAAAAGTATTTTTTTAGATAAAATATACCTATGAGTAAGCCTCCTCAAAAAAAAAATCATAAAATTTCACTTATTTTTCCCATAAAATTATATTGCCATAGAAATTCTATTTAAAAGTTTGATAATCTATGTATTTTAGACAAAAAATTAGTTTTGTCAGAAAAACACTCAAACCGCTCTAAAACGTCGAAATATGCAATAAAATACCCTAATGAATGAAGATACAGAGAGGTGCCTAATGAATGAAGCCACAGAATGGTGCCTAATGAATGAAGCTACAGAAAAGTACCTAATGAATGAAGCTACAGAAAGGTACCTAATGAATGAAGATAGAGAATGGTGCCTAATGAATGAAGATACAGAATGGTGCCTAATGAATGAAGCTACAGAAAGGGAGGAGAGTCATTTCTTGTACGTATAACTAACATTGGTGTACCTATTATTGCAAGCTGATCCACTTATTAATGTTAATGTAAATAACTCAGTTTACATTATTCCTATTATATCTTCTTTTATTGTAACTGACTTTCACACAGTTTAGTTACTTAGCTGTTTTAACTTTTAGGTTTATTATTTTTTATTTTTTATTAACACATCGGCCGATTCCCACCAAGGCAGGGTGGCCCGAAAAAGAAAAACTTTCATCATCATTCACTCTATCACTGTCTTGCCAGAGGGGTGCTTCACACTACAGTTATAAAACTGCAAAATTAACACCCCTCCTTCAGAGTGCAGACACTGTACTTCCCATCTCCAGGATTCAAGTCCGGCCTGCCGGTTTCCCTGAATCCCTTCATAAATGTTACTTTGCTCACACTCCAACAGCACGTCAAGTATTAAAAACCATTTGTCTCCATTCACTCCTATCAAATACGCTCACACATGCTTGCTGGAAGTCCAAGCCCCTCGCACGCAAAACCTCCTTTACCCCCTCCCTCCAACCTTTCCTAGGCCGACCCCTACACCGCCTTCCCTCCACTACAGATTTATACACTCTCGAAGTCATTCTGTCTCGTTCCATTCTCTCTATTTATTTATATAATAAGATATTACAAGAACCCCAATGGAAGTAAGTCACTTTGTCTGATTTTTTTTTTTGTTATCCTAGGATTAGAGATTTAGATTTAGATTTTGTCACTGAAGTGACTAGCTCATTGTGCACCTCATATCCATCCTGCAGACGGTAGCACAAGAGCATATGGATACACAAAAGACCTAGGAACTAGGCCCCAAAAGGGTTAACAGGAGTACGGTTATCCTAGATAATTTACACTATGTACAATAACTGTAATTATGTGTACCTGTACCTAAATAACCTTACTAACTCTTGATACCATGTGGGTGAGAAACCCTGCCCACTACCACACATGTCAATCACTGTTAGAATATGTTAGAGAGTCTGTGGCACAAGTTACACAGGGAAGACAGAAGCACCTGCCAACAGGTGACTATGAGTGAGACGTGTGTATCCAATGATCACTCAACAGAGATTCATCTCAAAGTAATGACGTTTCTTCAGAGAAGATGATGAAACATCTATGTTCTGCTGAACCGTGTAGAATTTGTTCATACTCTGCTGTGCTCACTACTTCACTCTACATATGGTTCACAGAGTCACTAAGAAAGGAGTCTACAGTAGAGTGAGGTCACTACAACAACACCCGCCTCTTCATTTCACCAATTATTGCAACACTCTTTAACAAATCCATTGAATCCTCTACCTTCCCGTCAATACTCAAAATAGCGAGGGTCACCCCAATACATAAAGGAGGAGATCAAACAGACCTGAATAACTACAGGCCGATATCTAACTTACCCCTTCTCTCCAAAATCTTTGAAAAATTAATTCATAGACAAATATATTCCTACCTCACCTCCAACAACGTACTCAACCACTGTCAATTTGGATTCAGGCCTAATAAAAATACAAATGATGCCATTATACACGTTAGAAATAATTTACACCGCCCTTGAGAAAAAAGAAATCTCAGTGGGAATCTTCATTGATTTACGTAAAGCTTTTGATACAGTTGACCATGATCTGTTACACCTAAAATTATCACACTATGGTATAAGAGGACCCTCCCTCAACTACCTAAAATCATACCTTAGCAACAGAAACCAATATGTGTACACAAATGGAGCTAGCTCCACCGCCCAAACTATTACCGTAGGTGTCCCACAAAGAAGTGTTCTTGGCCCACTCCTCTTTCTCATTTACATTAACGACCTACCAAATGCATCTCAACTACTCAAACCCATACTTTTTGCAGATGACACTACATACGTTATCTCGCACCCAAGCGCAGACATCCTAGCCAACACTGCAAATACTGAATTACAGAAAATATCTACCTGGATGATGACCAACAAGCTTACTCTCAATATTGATAAAACATATTTTATCCAGTTTGGGAACAGAGCTACAAACTCACCACTTAACATAATGATAAACGGGTCCCCTATCACAAAACTCACAGAGGGAAAATTCTTAGGAATCCATCTTGACAGTGGCCTCAAATTTCAGACACATATACAACAAATTTCCAAGAAAGTCTCAAAGACCGTGGGAATACTATCCAAGATACGGTACTATGTTCCACAACCAGCTCTCCTTACCCTATATCACTCACTCATTTACCCCTACCTACCTATGGAATCTGCGAATGGGGCTCTACATCAATAACTCATCTCAGACCACTAATAACACAACAAAAGGCAGCAGTTAGAATGATAACAAATTCACACTCCAGACAACATACTCCACCAATATTCAAAAACCTAAACTTACTCACCATACAAGACATCCATACTTTTACTGTGCCTATTACATACATAGAAACTCTATGCAAATATTAACCCACCACTCAAACTTCTCCTTACCAATTTTAACAGGACACATGACCATAACACTAGACACAGATCACTCCTCGATGTTCCCGTGTCCATCTAACACTATTAAAAACTCAATGCATATAAAAGGCACGAAAATTTGGAATTCATTACCTGTCATTGCCAAAGAAACCCTGCCTGTACCCCATTCAAAATGATGCTAAACCACCTTCTCACCCAAAGCTAAATGCTCAATATCAAACATTCCAACAAAGTAGAATAATCACTTAATGTAATAACCTGACTAATCACTTAAATGTAAAAACCTGTTATGAATAATACATACTAAGCTAACTATTTTCATAACATTTACATTATAATGACCACGTAAACTGTAACTGCAATGCAACTAATTGTTTTAAATTGTTATCTCACTCAATTAGTTGCATTGCTACAATTAATTGATATGTTTAACTTATATTCAAACTTTATAACTTAGATACGCAATTATACTTATTTTATAAATTATCAACCATAACTTTTTACCATGTAGTCTAGAATTAAGTAGACCTAAGAATGCCCGCAATGCACAGCATATTAGGGGCTTTTGGCATGTACATCTCATTAATAACTATGTTTCTTGTCTACCATGTATCATTGTATCATGTCTCAATAAAGTATTATTATTATTATTATTATTATTATTATTATACACTCTCGAAGTCATTCTATTTGCTCCAGCCTTTTTATATGTCCAAACCATCTCAACAACACCTCCTCAGCTCTCTGGATAATAGTTTTGGTAATCCCACACCTCCTCCTAATCTCCAAACTACGGATTCTCTGCATTATATTCACACCACACATTGCACTCAGACACGACATCTCCACTGCCTCCAGCCTTCTCTTGTTGCAACATTCACAACCCATGTCTCACACCCATACAAGAGTGTTGGTATAACTATACTCTCATACATTCCCTCTTTGCTTTCATGGATAAAGTTCTGTCTCCACAAGCTCCTCAGTGCACCACTCACCTTTTTCCTCGTATCTCTATGATTCACCTCATCCTTCATATACCCATCTGCTGACACATCCACTCCCAAATATCTGAACACATTCACCTCCTCCATACTCTCTCCTCCACCTGATATCCAATCTTCCATTATCTAATTTTTTGTTATCCTCATCACCTTACTCTTTCCTATATTCACTTTTAATTTCCTTCTTTACATACCCTACCAAACTCATCCACCAACCTCTGTAACTTCCTTTCAGAATCCCAAAAGCACAGTGTCATCAGCAAAGAGCAACTGTGACTACTCCCACTTCGTGTTAGATTCTTCATCTTTAACCCCACACCTCTTGCCAACACCCGAGCATTCACTTATCTTTACAACTCCATCTATAAATATATTAAACAACCACGGTGACATCACACATCCCTGTCTAAGGCCTACTTACTGGGAAATAATCTCCCTCTCGCCTACATACTCTAACCCAGCCTCACTATCCTCGTAAAAACTTTTCACCGCTTTCAATAACCTACCACCTCCTATTCCATACATTTGCAACATCTGCCACATTGCTCCCTTATCTACCCTATCAAATGCCTTTTTTAAATCTATAAATGCAACAATAACTTCCTTACCTTTATCTAAATATTGTTCACTTATATGCTTGAATTTAGTATTATTTATAGTTTATTTTTTTCCACAGTTATCTACAGAAGGAAACAAACGGCAAGACAGGGAAACACAAAAGCGACATTATTTGATTTGATTACAGGAGACTGATATTACTTTTTGTTTATGGCTGACAGTATTAATTTGTTTTGTGGCATCTTGTATGTAAACACTAGAGACCTACATTAGAGACAGTTGAAACTGAATTAACAAGGAAAAATAAAACATTAAAAATTCATTTCCATTAGGTTTGGGCTAGCTGTCCTTCTTTGCCACAAAATCTTGTCTGTTGTGAATTTTTTTAATTGCATATGTGCATGCATCTGTACAGTATTTTAAATCAAAAGTCAAATAAAATATTATTTTCAAGAATTACAGGATGTTGATTCAGCTCTGGGATTATGTATATCATTTTGTATTTTCAAAGGAACATCCCTTGTTATGTGAATAATTTCAGGCTGTCTTAAAACTAGTACAGTACTTACTAACTACTTAATACTAGTAGTTATTTAGAAAAAGTATTTTAACACCCAATTCAAGTTTTGTGTGACACTTCGATATGAATACTTTTTGTACATGAAAGGTTTAAATTATATGAATTACATTTAAGATGTTTCATTAAGGAAGCAGTTGTGGACAAATCAGAGTTAAGCTGATTTATTAGAAATAACTTAACATACAAAATAGCAACAAATTTAAAGAAAAAAATGTTCAGAAGAGTATTATAATGGCAATACATTTGCTGAATTTACTTACTTGCAGGTAAGGATACACTAGTCTCATTTTTGCTTTCAGTTGATGTTAAGTTTAAAGAGTAATGTAATCATATTTGAAATATGTAATATACAAATGGCCAATTTAAAAATATCATTACATAACACTGGGATTTCACATTTTAATTTCTCTGGTAAAATGGATGCTCTGTAGATTATTAACTTTAACTACATTTTTCTCTGTATATAACATTTTATTTCTGTCAGTGTGCTTCTCTTAGGCCACTGTGTTGCGCACATAATCACCGATTAATACTTGTATGATTATTTTCCGAATATAAAGATATTAAATATGTTTTGGCAGACTTATTTCATTGATTACATATACATTAAGTTAAATTTTCCCTACTTAAATATATTGAATCTAGTTTGTCTAATCAAAAACTGATGGATTATCATTGTTATTGATGTAAGGAGCATTTAGCTCCTTGTTCAAGAAAACTGTAATAAGGTACTATGTAAAAAAAATATTAGTTTAGTACGTACATCATTTACCTTATACATACTGTAAAAGTATTTTGTTAATAGACCTGTTTAGCATAAGCTTTATTCTGGTAATCGTTTACAGACAGCACCTGAAGGTTGCTTGAAGACTATTCCAGGGGTCACTGCCCCTGTGGTCCTCTTCATGCCCTTGTTCATGCCCTGAACAACTAGGCTGTTGGTGCTAGCTGTGCACTATCAAGCATAGGCACTACAGTCTGGCTGATCAGGGACTACCTTTAAAGAATTCATGCAATGCCTTCTTGAATATGGCTAAGGGATCTTTTGGTGATTCACCTTTTGTATGAAGGGAGGGTGTTGAAGTCTTGATGGCATTATATGTATCGAGTCATCTCTTTATATTCGCTGGCTTATACCTTTCACTGGAGGTATTTTGCATCATTTGCACAGCCTCTTGCCCTCACTGAAAGTACAATATTTTCAGTATGAAGATTTGGGACTAGTCCCTCCAGATTTTTTCTGAAGGTTACCCCCCTTTGGCCCAGTCTTAAACAATCTCCTTGTAGATGTCCTGACTCACCATGAATTGATTTGCCTCTCTGTTGAAGACAGCTAGGTCTATTGGTAATTTTCCTTGTGTATGTTGAAAAATCTTGGTCCTTTTACATTTACTGAGATCTCTTAGTGTAATCATTGCACCCCTGCTTTTCATTGGGGATATTTTACATTATGATAGACCTTTCCTATGTTCCAAAGAATAAATTTTGTAGGACTTGCCAAACAATTTATGTGCTAGACTGAATTTATATGGGCAGTGAAAATTCTCTTCACATTATCCAGTTCTGTCTGCCTTAAAAAGATAGGAGCGAATGGAGACAAAGGGTTTTTCAGACTTGACGTGCTGTTGGAGTGTAAGTTAGGTAACATTTATGAAGGGATGTTTTGGACGGAGAGATTCAGATAGAAAACTATAACATGTATAGATGTGATAGAATTAATAGGTCACAGGGAGGAGTAGGACTCTATGTAAAAGATACTCTCTGTTGCACAGAAGTGTTGAACGCTACGAATGATGAATGATGAGTGATAAATCTGCACTCTCTAGAAAGGCGTAGAATTAGGGAGAATATGATTGAGGTGTATAAATGGAAAACAGGAATAAATAAAGGGGATGTAAATAGCGTGCTGAAAATATCCAGCCAAGACAGGACTCGCAGCAATGGTTTCAAGTTGGAAAAGTTCAGATTCAGGAAGGATATAGGAAAGCACTGGTTTGGTAATAGTGTTGTGGATGAGTGGAACAAACTCCCGAGTACCGTCATAGATGCTAAGACATTGTGTAGTTTTAAAAATAGGTTAGATAAATACATGAGTGGGTGGGTGTGAGTTTTGACCTGACTAGCTTGTACTACCAGGTCAGTAGCCGTACTAATTCTTTAAGTGGTAGTGACCTGACTACCTGGAGACTGAGCTCCAGGTGGTCTGCTAGATAATTATATGAGTGGGTGTGGTTGGGTGTGAGATGGTCCTGACTAGCTTGTGCTACTAGGTCAGATGCAGTGCTCCTTCCTTAAGTGAATGTAACCTGACCTGGCTGGGTCGGGGCATTGGCTTAAGCCTGTTGGAGACTTGGACCTGCCTCGCATGGGCCAGTAGGCCTGCTGCAGTGTTCCTTCTTTCTTATGTTCTTATTTTAAGTTTGCAAAAGGGTTGTAGTTGAGCTTCTAGCTGGTAAATACTACTGTGACATGTACACTGTTAGCCTCGGTCATGGCTTTCAGGTATAGGTAGTGTCCATACCAAAGTTTAGGTATATTTCCATGCCAGGCCTTAATGAGGAGGATATAATGGTGACCAGTTGGAGAATAACTTTGTAACTTCTTGAAGAATGGCATTCTTAGAAGGTAGTCAGAGGTGTTGTAAATATAAAAAGATGTAAGTGAGCATAGAATATATGGAGTGTATTTTTATTTATTGGAATGTTTTTCTTCATATTTTGAAGAAGAATGGTCCTATGTGAATGAAATGCTTTGTCATTTACAAGGTACTGTGTGTTTGAATTAGATTTCCTCAATAATGGAGCCTGCTTGGATTCCATTGAAAAAGACAGGTGTCTTGGGCAGTCAGTGAGGAGCTCCTCTGCATCTGATTACTTCTTGGTATTATTTATTTTGTCAAGACATAGATGTTGCAGGTGTATGGAATAGGAGGTAGGTTACTGAGAGCAGTGAAGAGCTTTTGAGGATAGCGAGGCTCAGGTTAGAGTGTGTAGGAGGGAGGGGGACTATTTCCCAGTAAAAGTGGGCCTTAGACAAGGATGTGTGATGTCACCATGGTTGTTCAATATACTTATAGAGGGGTTGTAAGAGAAGTGAATGTGAGGGTCTTGGCAAGAGGTGTGGGGTTAAAAGTCAATGAATCAAATACAAAGTGGGAGTTGTCACAGTTGCTTTTTGCTGATGACACTGTGCTTTTGGGAGATTCTGAAGAGAAGTTGCAGAGGTTGGTGGATGAATTTGGTAAGGTATGTAAAAGAAGAAAATTGAAAGTGAATATAGGAAAGAGTAAGGTGATGAGGATAACAAAAAGATTAGGTGACGAAAGATTGGATATCAGATTGGAGGGAGAAAGTATGGAGGTGAATGTATTCAGATATTTGGGAGTGGACATGTCAGCAGATGGGTCTATGAAGGATGAGGTGAATCATAGAATTGATGAAGGGAAAAGGGTGAGTGGTGCACTTCGGAGTCTGTGGAGACAAAGAATTTTGTCCATGGAAGTAAAGAGGGGAATGTATGAGAGTATAGTTATACCAACACTCTTATATGGGTGTGAAGCATGGGTGATGAATATTGCAATGAGGAGAAGGCTGGAGGCAGTGGAGATGTCATGTCTGAGGTCAATGTGTGGTGTGAATATAATGCAGAGAATTCGGAGTTTGAAAATTAGGAGGAGGTGCGGGATTACCAAAACTATTATCCAGAGGGCTGAGGAGGGGTTGTTGAGGTGGTTCGGACATGTAGAGAGAATGGAACAAAATAGAATGACCTCAAGTGTATAAATCTGTAGTGGAGGGAAGGCGGGGTAGGGGTTGCCCTAGGAAAGGTTGGAGGGAGGGGGTAAAAGAGGTTTTGGGTGCGAGGGGCTTGGATTTCCAGCAAGCATGCGTGTGCGTATTTGATAGGAGTAAATGGAGACAAATGGTTTTTAATACTTGACGTGCTGTTGGAGTGTGAGCAAAGTAACATTTATGAAGGGATTCAGGGAATCCGGCAGGCCGGACTTGAGTCCTGGAGATGGGAAGTACAGTGTCTGCACTCTGAAGGAGGGGTGTTAATGTTGCAGTTTTATAACTGTAGTGTAAAGCACCCCTCTGGCAAGACAGTGATGGAGTGAATGATGAAAGTTTTTCTTTTTCGGGCCACCCTGCCTTGGTGGGAATCAGCCGATGTGTTAATAATAATAAAAAAATAATAAAATAATAGGTGTAGGTGAAGGCATGATTTTGTATTCGACTTGCAAGAGACAAGTTTAAGGTGATTGGAACCCTAGTCATCAGCAGTAACCTTCTTGTAACACTATGCATAACTGCTCTTGCCACAATTTCATGCCTTACTCAGTAGTATATATTTTTATCTTATGTTCTCTTTATTTTATTTTCTCTCTCAGCATATGTGGCTTTTTGACCATGTATGTTATACGAATGAGTTCTGATTGGAAGAAGTTATGTACACATGGGGTTGATTAGTTTCTCTAATTCACTTTTATGATAGGAATAAGGTATTCAAGTTTTGATTAGTTAGTTTGAACCTATTGTATCACATTTTTTGAGTATCTTAAAGACGTAAAAAAAGGGAACGATATTTATATATTATAACCATGATTGGCATTTAGAGAGAATTTAAAAATAAATTGTATCTGTCTCTGTAAGAGATATCTAACTGCCTGTCAAAATCTTGAATATATTGTACTAGAGACTTGGTCCTAGCATTGCCATAGAATAGCTAAATGTTAGGACTGGTGAGTGTAACTGTAAGAAGCCTTCCCTCTCGCCACCACCAATAATGAGTGTTACTGTAGAAAGCTTTCCCCGTCACCGACCACCACCAAGGGTGAGTGTAACAACTGGGAAGCTCTCCCCGACACCACCAAGGGTGAGTGTAACAACTGGGAAGCTCTCCCCGACACCACCAAGGGTGAGTGTAACAACTGGGAAGCTCTTCCCGACACCACCACCAAGAGTGAGTGTAAATGGGGGAAGCTTACCCCTTCACCACCACCACCAAGGGTGAGTGTAAATGGGGAAAGCTTACCCATTCACCACCACCAAGGGTGAGTGTAACTGTGGGAAGCTTTCCCCATCACCACCACCAAGGGTGAGTGTATGAGATGTATGTAATGTTTATGATAACCATGAATATCAGGCATTATGTGGTTTAAAAGTATTAATTTTTGAGTGTTTGATTTTATATTTTAATGGAAGGAGCCTTTCCATTGTGATGTTTTGTGCATACAGATTTAGGTTTTTGTGATTTTGTTATGCCCTTACTTGCTGGAAGGGGCCAATTTTGGTATTTGTATTGTACATTGTTTGATTTTAAATAAATTTTGAGAGTATGGACAAGAGGAAAAGAAGTAACGAGGACACTAGGACTGGGTCTCCCCCTAAAAAGTTTTTAAAAGGGAACAAGGGGGTGCGCGTTCTAGGTAAGAACAATTTGTATCCTTCCTTAGATCTTCCAGACGTCCCAGGTAAGTTCTATGTAACTGTGTATACCTAATAAACGTACTTTCGTAAATTAATGCAACATTGTCCTGAATTCCAGCGTCCAATGTGAACCGACATATGGTGGTGAAAGAGCAGGTGATGGTGGTGGAGAAGCAGCAACAAGTGGTGGTGGAGCAACAGGCCCGGGCCGGGAGACTCCCGCCAATTCAACAACAACCACCACCACCAACACTAGAATCATCCACACGTTTCAGGAAAGTTCTATGTAACTGTGTATACCTAATAAACGTACTTTCGTAAATTAATGCAACATTGTCCTGACTTACAGTGTGCAGTGTCTTCAACCAACATCTGGTGGTGGAGGAGCAGGTGATGGTGGTGGAGAAGCAGCAACAAATGGTGGTGGAGCAGCAGGCCCGGGCCGGGAGACTCCCTTCCATTCAACAACAAGCATTATATGTATTGATTAATGAGGTAGCAATGGTATTAAAATGTGGAGTGGGCGTACCATGGAGTTTATGGGTAAGCTAGGATCTTTTAAGAGGATTATGGTATAGGCTTATGTATTCTTATCAATTATAGGTTTATTTGTCCTTTATTGATGTTTGTAATGTTTGATGTGTAATCATGTACTATAAAGTTAACCCTTTCTAGCAATTGTACTTTTCAATTGAGGGTAAGGTGAATGGTGTATGTGGGGGGGGGGGGGTGTCACCTTGCTTGGTGAATCAAGGTGCAATATAGTACATGACATCTGTCTTATTGTAAAGTAGATACGGGCCTGGTTTATACAGGTCTTTGACATATTGTGTCATTTGATTTGTTATAAGTTTGTAATGCATACCGGGGTGGGGGGGGGATGGTATACCTGTCATTTTGTTTTCATGCACATGTTTGTGTATGTTATTTTTTAGTATGGTCAGTTTTTTGAGGCCAAGACATATAAGGGTTAGTGGTCTTTTGTGATCATATTAGTATTCTATTTTGTCAATGTTATGTAATTATTTTATTTATTCCTTATTGGGTAGGAAAGCAGTATATGTCAGTGGGCTGAGGAAGGTTCTGCTAATGGACTTTTTGTATTAATATCAATAGTGTTATTAGCTTGTTTTTGTTTTTGAGGTGATTGATGTATGTAATGTTTATGATAACCATGAATATCAGGCATTATGTGGTTTAAAAGTATTAATTTTTGAGTGTTTGATTTTATATTTTAATGGAAGGAGCCTTTCCATTGTGATGTTTTGTGCATACAGATTTAGGTTTTTGTGATTTTGTTATGCCCTTACTTGCTGGAAGGGGCCAATTTTGGTATTTGTATTGTACATTGTTTGATTTTAAATAAATTTTGAGAGTATGGACAAGAGGAAAAGAAGTAACGAGGACACTAGGACTGGGTCTCCCCCTAAAAAGTTTTTAAAAGGGAACAAGGGGGTGCGCGTTCTAGGTAAGAACAATTTGTATCCTTCCTTAGATCTTCCAGACGTCCCAGGTAAGTTCTATGTAACTGTGTATATCTAATAAACGTACTTTCGTAAATTAATGCAACATTGTCCTGAATTCCAGCGTCCAATGTGAACCGACATATGGTGGTGAAAGAGCAGGTGATGGTGGTGGAGAAGCAGCAACAAGTGGTGGTGGAGCAACAGGCCCGGGCCGGGAGACTCCCGCCAATTCAACAACAACAACCACCACCACCAACACTAGAATCATCCAAACGTTTCAGGAAAGTTCTATGTAACTGTGTATACCTAATAAACGTACTTTCGTAAATTAATGCAACATTGTCCTGACTTACAGTGTGCAGTGTCTTCAACCAACATCTGGTGGTGGAGAAGCAGCAACAAATGGCGGTGGAGCAGCAGGCCCGAGCCGAGAGACTCCCGCCCATTCTACAACAACCACCACCACCACCACCACCAGAATCGTCCAGAATTTTCAGGTAAGTTCTATGTAACTGTGTATACCTAATAAACTTAGTAAAGTCAATTTTATTTCATTGCAAATTATACATAGATATTGGTAGTTACAATCATAAAACTGAAGTGCAAGAACCACTGACATGCCATGGCATTAATGACTTATAGACTATGTACATAATAATAGAGAAATTGATTGAGTTTATTCTAGGTATATATTTTATTTAAAATTACAATATGATGATATACTGTTAAAATAACAATATGATATTATGCTGTTAAAATAACAATATGATGATATTATACTGTTAAAATAACAATATGATGATATACTGTTAAAATAACAATATGATGATATTATACTGTTAAAATAACAATATGATGATATTATTCTGTTAAAATAACAATATGATGATATTATACTGTTAAAATAACAATATGATGATATTATACTGTTAAAATAACTATGATGATATTATACTGTTAAAATAACAATATGATGATATTATACTGTTTAAATAACAATATGATGATATTAAATTCTAACAAGTGTTTAGGAGGATGGTAATATAAAATTGAGATTTCTTAAGGAAAATAAAATTGAGCATTTTTGAAAGTAGTTTACAGTATGAGTATTTAGTTTAGGGTGAGTATGTGATTTTTGAGAAGAGTCTTAAATTGATTTTCAGACAAGGTTAACATAATATAAGCACACAGTAGCACTATCTTTACTGCAACATATAAGTAGGAATATCCAGTACTACGCTTGCTCTTCATGGTACTCTGCCTTGACAAAAAAAAAACTGAAAGATAAACTGCAAATCACACAGAACAAAATGATAAGATTCATCCTGGACCTGGGACCAAGAGAGCATGTAGGCCAGGATGAATTACAACAATTAGATATGCTGAATATTGAAGACAGAGTAAAACAATTTAAGTTGAATCAAGTTTATAAAATTGCTCACAAACAGTGTCCAGAATATCTTGCTGCCAATTTTGTCAAGGCTGGGAACCAAAGCAGTCATAGTACTAGGGGGAGAGAGCACAACTTTGTAGTACCCACAGTCAGTGGCCAGGCTTCAAACACCTTTTATTGCCACGGGCCACGGTGGCCTGTGGCAAAAACTCTCGCTTCACACGGCGAGGGTCCGGGTTCGATTCCCGGTGAAGTGGTGGAAACATCCTTAACATAAACAACCTTACACTGGTTGTCTATGTTCACCCATCAGTAAAATGGGTACCTGGGTGTTAGTCGACTGGTGTGGGTCGCATCCTGGGACAAGGACCTAATTTGCCCGAAATGCTCTGCATAACAAGGGACTTTCTATATAGTAGTATGTCATTGATGTCAGCTAGGCCTGTATACCTTGTACATGTACTTGTAGTAATTTTTTTTTCTCTCAACAAGTCGGGGATCTCCCACCGAGGCAGGGTGACCCAAAAAGAAAGAAAATCCCCAAAAAGAAAATACTTTCATCATCATTCAACACTTTCACCACACTCATACATAATCACTGTCTTTGCAGAGGCGCTCAGATATGACAGCTGAGAATAGTCCCTCCCAGCTGTCACTATCCCAGACCCCCTCCTTTAAAGTGCAGGCATTGTACTTCCCATTTCCAGGACTCAAGTCCAACTAAATCAATTAACTGGTTTCCCTGAATCCCTTCACAAAATGTTACCCTGCTCACACTCCAACAGATCGTCATGTCCCAAAAACCATTCGTCTCCATTCATTCCTATCTAACACGCTCACACATGCTTGCTGGAAGTCCAAGCCCCTCGCCCACAAAACCTCCTTTACCCCTTCCCTCCAACCTTTTCTAGGACAACCCCTACCCCGCCTTCCTTCCCCTATAGATTTATACGCTCTCCAAGTCATTCTACTTTGATCCATTCTCTCTAAATGACCAAACCACCTCAAGAACCCCTCTTCAGCCCTCTGACAAATACTTTTAGTAACTCCACACCTTCTCCTAATTTCAACATTCGAATTTTCTGCATAATATTTACACCACACATTGCCCTTAGACAGGACATCTCCACTGCCTCCAGCCTCCTCCTCGCTGCAGCATTTGCAACCCATGCTTCACACCCATATGAGAGTGTTGGTACCACTATACTTTCGTACATTCCCTTCTTTGCCTCCATGGATAACGTTTTGTCTCCACAGATACCTCAACGCACCACTCACCTTTTTCCTTCATCAATTCTATAGTTAACCTCATCCTTCATAAACCCATCCGCTGACACGTCAACTCCCAAATATCTGAAAACATTTACCTCTTCCATAATCCCTCTCTCCAATGTGATATCCAATTTTTCTTTATTTAAATCGTTTGATACCCTCATCACCTTACTCTTATCTATGTTCACTTTTAGCTTTCTACCTTACACACTCTCCCAAACTCTTCCACTAACCTTTGCAACTTTTCTTTAGAATCTCCCATAAGCACAGTATCATCAGCAAAAAGTAACTGTGTCAACTCCCATTTGCATTTAATTCTCCATAATTTAATCCCACCCCTCTCCCCAGCACCCTAGCATTTACTTCTTTTACAACCCCATCTATAAATATATTAAACAACCATGGTGACATTACACATCCCTGTCTAAGACCTACCTTTACCAGGAAGTAATCTCCCTCTCTCCTACACACCCTAACCTGAGCCTCACTATCCTCATAAAAACTCTTTACAGCCTTCAGTAACTTACTACCTATTCCATACACTTGCAACATTTGCCACATTGCTCCCCTATCCACTCTATCATATGCCTTTTCTAAATCCATAAATGCAATAAAAACTTCTCTACATTTATCTAAATACTGTTCACATATATGCTTCACTGTAAACACTTGATCTACTCATCCCCTACCCACTCTAAAGCCTCCTTGCTCATCTGCAATCCTACTCTCTGTCTTACCTCTAATTCTTTCAATAATAACCCTGCCATACACTTTACCTGGTATACTCAGTACACTTATTCTCCTATAATTTTTACACTCTTTTATCCCCCTTCCTGTTATATAAAGGAACTATACATGCTCTCTGCCAATCCCTAGGTACCTTCCCCTTTTTCATATATTTATTAAACATCTCTCTACATGTAGAGAGAATGGAACGAGACAGAGTGACTTCGAGAGTGTATAAATCTGTAGTGGAGGGAAGGCGGGGTAGGGTCGGCCTAGGAAAGGTTGGAGGGAGGGGGTAAAGGAAGTTTTGTTGCGAGGGGCTTGGACTTCCAGCAAGCATGTGTGAGCGTATTTGATAGGAGTGAATGGAGGCATATGGTTTTTAATACTTGACGTGCTGTTGGAGTGTGAGCAAAGTAACATTTATGAAGGGATTCAGGGAAACCGGCAGGCCGGACTTGAGTTCTGGAGATGGGAAGTACAGTGCCGGCACTCTGAAGGAGGGGTGTTAATGTTGCAGTTTTATAACTGTAGTGTAAAGCACCCTTCTGGCAAGACAGTGATGGAGTGAATGATGATGAAAGTTTTTCTTTTCGGGCCACCCTGCCTTGGTGGGAATCGGCCGATGTGTTAATAAAAAAAAATAATTATTAAACAAAAATACCAACCACTCCAGCACTATATCCTCCCCTGCTTTTAACATTTCTGTCATGATCCCGTCAGTTCCAGCTGCTTTACCCCCTTTCATTCTACGTAATGCCTCACGCACCTCCCCCACACTCACATCCTGCTCTTCTTCACTCCTAAACGATGTTGTTCCTCCTAGCCAGTACATGAAATTACCCTCCCTTTTTCATCGACATTTAAAAGTTCCTCAAAATATTCCCGCCATCTACCCAATACCTCCAACTCCCCATCTACTAACTCCCCTACTCTGTTTTTAACTGACAAATCCATTCGTTCCCTTGGCTTTCTTACCTTGTTTATCTCACTCCAAAAAATTTTCTTGTTTTCAGCAAAATTTCTTGACAGAGCCTCTCCCATTCTTTCATCCGCTCTTCTTTTGCACTCTCTCACCACTCTCTTCACCTTTCTTTTACTCTCCATATACTCTGCTCTTCTATTAACACTTCTGTTTTGTAAAAACCTCTCATGAGCTACCTTTTTCTCTTTTATCACACCCTTTACTTCACTCCACCACTCACTCCTCTTTCGTCCTGCACCCACCCTCCTATAGCCACAAACTTCTGCCCCACATTCTAATACTGCATTTTTAAAACTATCCCAACTCTCTTCCAACCCCCACTACTCATACTTGCACTAGCCCACCTTTCTGCCAATAGTTACTTATATCTCACCTAACTTCCTCCTCCTGTAGTTTATACACTTTTACCTCTCTCTTACTTGCTGTTGCCATTTTCTTTTTGTCCCATCTACCTTTTACTCTAACTGTAGCTACAACCAAATAATGATCTGATATATCTGTTGCCCCTCTATAAACATGTACATCCTGAAGCCTACCCATCAACCTTTTATCCACCAATACATAATCCAACAAACTACTTTCCTTACGTGCTATATCATACCTTGTATATTTATTTATCCTCTTTTTCATAAAATATGCATTACTTATTACCAAACCTCTTTCTACACATAGCTCAATTAATGGTTCCCCATTTACATTTACCCCTGGCACCTCAAATTTACCTACTACTCCCTCCACAACATTTTTACCCACTTTAGCATTAAGATCCCCAACCACAATTACTCTCTCACTTGGTTCAAAACTCCCCACACACTCACTCAACATTTCCCAAAATCTCTCTCTCTCCTCTACACTTCTCTCTTCTCCAGGTGCATAAACACTTACTATAACCCACTTTTCACATCCAACCTTTATTTTACTCCACATAATCCTTGAATTTATACATTTATATTCCTTCTTTACCTGCCATAACTGATTATTCAACATTATTGCCACTCCTTCTTTAGCTCTAACTCTATTTGAAACCACTGACCTAATCCCATTTATTTCTCCCCACTGAAACTCTCCTACCCCCTTCAGCTTTGTCTCACTTAAAGACAGGACATCCAGCTTTTTTCATTCATAACATCTACAATCATCTCTTTCTTATAATTCGCACAACATCCACGCACATTCAAACATCCCACTTTGACGGTTTTCTTCTTTTTCTTTTTAGTAAGCTATACAGGAAAAGGGATTACTAGCCCATTGTTCCCGGCATTTTAGTTGACTTTTACAACACGCATGGCTTACGGAGGAAAGATTCTCATTCCACTTCCCCATGGATATGAAAGGAAAAGCAATAAGAACAAGAACTATTAAGATAAAATCAAAGAAAACTCAGATGAGTGTGTATACATAAACGTGTACATGTTTGCGTAGCGTGACCTAAGTGTAAGTAGAAAGTAGCAAGACGTACCTGAAATCTTGCATGTTTATGAGACAGAAAAAAGACACCAGCAATCCTACCATTATGTAAAACAGTTTCAGGTTTCTGTTTCACAGTCACCTGGCAGGATGGTAGTACCTCCCTGGGTGGTTGCTGTCTACCAACCTACTACCTATAGTAAATAAATATATTATTATTATTATTAATGGAACAGACTGCCTGCACATGTCAAAGCCAGTCATAGCATGAGCCAGTTCAAGAAGAGAGCCAAAAGGTACCTAATGAATGTAGCGACAGAAAGGGAGGAGAATGATCTTTTATTTTTTTTAGATAACATACATGTACATGTAAATACGTAACTCTTTTTACCTTATTCCTTTTAATTTTAGTATAATAACTAGTATCTACTAGTGTCTAATAATAAGTCTCTCTGACTTTTTGGGTTATCCTAGGTTTTCTACACATATGCTGCTATGTATGATAATCTATGTAACTGTATTTGTGTATACCTGAATAAACTTACTATCTATGTGACGTACTAATAAACAGACTTAACCCTTAAACGGTCCACACGTATATTTACGTTAGTACTGCTACTGCCCCAAACGTATATTTACGTTTTATTTTTGCTGCCTCCAAATTTGGCACGATTGGCCTGAGATGCCTGGTCAGCATAGAATGGTCTTAACACTCGGTGTGCGCCATATTAAAAAAATCTGGGACCACTTAGTACCTTGTGGGAGCACCAGTTAAATTGAGGGTCACCTAGAGCAAACCGTGTGGCAAACACCATAGATTCACTGATGTCATGTCATATTAACACTCCCCTTTGAAGTGGAAAGTGATGTCGGCAGGCTGGCAGGCCAGCTGATTGCCTGCCTGCCTGGGGACCTGGCTGGCAAACAGTTGGTTGGCCACCTGGCTGGCCAGCAGCTGGCTGGTCAGCTAGGTACCTGATTGGCTGTCTATCTCTGTCTGTCTGTCTATATCTATCTGTCTCTGTTTCTATCTCACAGGAACACATATGTAAATACAATTATACATGGTGTAAATTACCTAGGATAACTCAAAAATCAAGACAAAGTGTTATACTGTGCTTGTGATCTGCGTAATACCAGTTGGTTCATGAGCTACTCTCTGAGACAAGCAGACAGAAAGGAGACGACACACAGGCAGACAGAAAGACAGACACACAGACACACAGACAGACAGAAAGACAGACAGACAGGTTTGCGTAACAAATAAAGGGAAGCAGTGTAAGCTGTCAAATGTCATCACTGTAATTATTGGACTGATAAGAAGAGATAAGACTACGGCTCACCCCTGGTGAAATGTCACCAGTCATCATTAGTGGAGATCAGATGAGATAAGGCAGTGACACAATGCTTCAAGGGAACTTTTATTATTATTATTATTATTATTATTAATTATTATTATTATTATTATTATTATTATTATTATGCACTATCATTATTATTATTATGCACTATCATTATTATTATTATGCACTATATTATTATTATTATTATCATCATTATTATTCACTATCATCAGGTCAGCAATTTTCTATATCAAACGAACATGATCTCTCCAACTTCCTTAGACAAGCTGACATAACCATTACTGATTAGCCAATTGTCCTCAACACATAATATACCTGTGGTGTATTAGTGTATGTTCTTACTACATTATTGTGCAATTCTTTTGTACTAACTTTACTAGCTAGTACCAACTACCTCATAAACAATGTACTTTTTTTAGTGCTATTACTTGCTTAAGGATGCTGGGTGTTAGCCAGGGATTGTTAAGTCTCTTAGCTGTGATCTGTTTATTTTTTTTAGGGCAATGTCTGTTATAGAGGTTGTGTGTGTTTTTAAGAAAGTTCTTGATGCATTCATTAGTACAGTGGTACCTCGACTTACGATATTAATCCGTCAGAGAGGGCATATCTTAAGGCGAAACAATCGTTAGACGAATCAATTTTCCCCATAAGAAATAATGGAAATAAATTTAATCCGTCCAAGACTTCCAAAAGTAGTTAAATAAAATATTTTTTAGAACTTTTTGACATTAAATAATACAGAATTTAATGAATAATACCTAAATGCACATGTAAATATTGTACAATAACATGTCACTTACATTTATTGAAGAGTTGTTGATGTGTGGAGGACGGGAGGAGGGGAGAAGGTGGAGTAGTATGCTAGTACACACACAACCCGCACATATAAAAGAGAGGAGCTTACGACGACGTTTCTGTCCGACTTGGACCATTTACAAAGTCACACTAACACACAGAGACGGGGGAAGGGGTATTTATAGGCAGGCAGACAGGGAAGGGTACCAGAGAGTGGGGTACTAATGAAGTAAGTAGTGGAAGTGGTAGTAGTAGTAATGGTAGTGGAGACAGTCATATTCTAGAGGAGCACTGCAATGAGGCTAGCGGCCCGCAAGGGTGGGCCGCTAGCCCACCCAAGCGGGTGGGGAGGAAAGGAAAGGCGAATCAAATAAAATAAAGGACAAATACAAGGCAAAAGAAAGAAAGAAAGGAAAACCTATAGGAGGAAAAAGGAGAAGAGGAAGAGAGGAAAGGGGAAGGAATCAGGTTAAGTCACGGGTGTTCTGAAGTTTAGAGCATTTAACAATGTAATGAGAGAGGAAAGCATCAACAGAGACAAAGCCAG
>WNWK01019915.1:0-36863 GCA_009830355.1 Cherax destructor | reverse complement strand
TACTGGTGTGTAGCACCTTGGTGTTACTGGTGTGTAGCACCTTGGTGTTACTGGTGTGTAGCACCTTGGTGTTACTGGTGTGTAGCACCTTGGTGTTACTGGTGTGTAGCACCTTGGTGTTACTGGTGTGTAGCCCCTTTGGTGTTACTGGTGTGTAGCACCTGGTGTTACTGGTGTGTAGCACCTGGTTTTTGGGTGTAGCACCTTGGTGTTACTGGTGTGTAGCACCTGGTGTTACTGTGTGTAGCACCTTGGTGTTACTGGTGTAGCACCCTGGTGTTACTGGTGTGTAGCACCTTGGTGTTACTGGTGTGTAGCACCTTGGTGTTACGGGTGTATAGCACCTTGGCGTTACTGGTGTGTAGCACCTTGGTGTTACTGGTGTGTAGCACCTTGGTGTTACTGGTGTGTAGCACCTTGGTGTTACTGGTGTGTAGCACCTTGGTGTTACTGGTGTGTAGCACCCTGGTGTTACGGGTGTGTAGCACCTTGGTGTTACTGGTGTGTAGCACCCTGGTGTTACTGGCACAGCATTATGATGTTTGAAGGCGAGGACACTCACACTTAGTCCCTCTTAGTCTTTCACACTGTTGAGTTCTTATATAAGAACATACGAAAGAAGGAACACTGCAGCAGGCCTACTGGCCCATGCAAGGCATGTCCAATTCTCCCAGCGGCTTAAGCCAATGCAGCTTTATATTCTGTGTTTATTTCCTCAATTGTTTCTTACTGGTATAACTAAAATTTGTCCTCATTGAACCTCATATTGAGAAGCGGCTCACTGCAAACTTGAGTTGTCCGGAGAGTTGAGTATTTCCTTCATTACTTGTTATGGTGAGTGTAAGTTTTGCAGCTCGCTACAGCAAGGTGGTCGGACTTGATGTCTGTTTCGCCCAGGACTTGGTAATGTGAGACGTATTTCGGATTGCTTTAAATTTCATGGATTACTTTTTGATCTCAGTTTCTCCTGGACTTTGTATGATTCATTCATTACGACTTTCTTTTTTCTATTTAGAATTTCATTTAGCTTTACAGATAATTCGGAATATTTGAGAAGCTTTGTGAGTCTGTCTTTGCCTGTGGAGGAAGTGTCTCTCTCACTTGCATCTTCTCTTTCTTATTGTTCAATGTTCTGGGTCTTAGTATACCTCTAGTGGTACAGAATTAACCCTCTGGAGACACTCAGTCTTCCCATCATACTTCAGTAAGGACATTAGGTGATTCCTTGATGTTTTTAGTGTTGTAAGTGAATTTCTTGAAGACACCTTCATAAGTGCGTTATGCTGCTCAAGACCAGTGTTATAAGTAAGTAAGTAAGTTTATTCAGGTATACACAGATACAGTTACATACATTATCATACATAGCAGCATATGTGTAGAAAACCCAGGATAACCCAAACAAGTCAGACAGAGTGACTTATTTACATTGGGGTCCATTTAATACCTTAATATTATACACTGTAGGAGACATATGTTATTATACTATAAAGGATATATACTAGGAATATATTTACATTTACATGTGTTAGCTAAAAAAATAAAAAATAATTTTCCTCCCTGTCTGTGGCTACATTCATTAGGTATCTTTTGGCTCTTCTTTAACTGGCTGATGTTATGACTGGCTTTGACATGTGCAGGCAGTCTGTTCCATTCCTTTATTGCTGTACAATAAAAGGTGTTTGAAGCCTGGCCACTGACTGTGGCTACTACACAGTTGTGCTCTCTCCCCCTAGTACTATGACTGCTATACAGGTCTCCAACACCAGACGCTGTCATGTTCCGTACCAGCTCATCATTCTTCGTGAAGATCAGGTCAAGGTTACTTCATCTGGTCTTGTGGCTCCACTGTTTGTTGTCTTTGGGCGAATTTATTACAGTTCCAGTAATTCATGTGTGTGTGGGAGTGTTCATCTGTGGCGCCTCCAGAGACTATCTTCTCTCTTCTGACATAACCAAGCAAGCAGATGTGTGCTTCTGGGATTGTTAGTTGTGTGTGTGTACTCGCCTATATATGGTTGCAGGGGACGAGTCTTAGCTCCTGGTCCCGCTTTTTCGCTGGTCGCTACTAGGTTCACACACTCCTGGCTTTGAGAGCTTTATCGTACCTCTTCTTAATACTATTTATGGATCCCATCATCTACTTTTCAGGTCGTTCCTCTTTCTGACTAAGGCTGAAGAAATACTTCCTAACATCTCTATAACTCATCTGAGTTTTCAGCTTCCAGCTGTGCCCTCGTGTTCATGTGTGTGTGTGAAGAGAGAGAGAGAGAGAGAGAGAGAGAGAGAGAGAGAGAGAGAGAGAGAAGAAGTATATTTATCGCAAGTGTCAGTGGTTCATTGAGAGTGTTGACGGACGATCCGTGAGCGTCAGCAGTTCCCACGGTCCTCCCTCACCCACCGCCCGCCCACCCGCCCGTCAATCACGCCCACCCGCCCGTCAACCCCGCCCACACTCAATCATGCCCCCGCCCCGCCCCAGATCAAGCTGTCCACCACCCTCTACCATGACACTAATCTCAGCAGTGGGTACTGCCTGCCTGCCTGCCTGCCTGCCTGCCTGCCTGCCTGCCTGCCTGCCTGCCTGCCTGCCTGCCTGCCTGCCTGCCTGCCTGCCTGGCCTGCCTGGCCTGCCTGGCCTGCCTGGCCTGCCTGGCCTGCCTGGCCTGCCTGGCCTGCCTGGCCTGCCTGGCCTGCCTGGCCTGCCTGGCCTGCCTGCCTGCCTGCCTGCCTGCCTGCCTGCCTGCCTGCCTGCCTGCCTGCCTGCCTGCCTGCCTGCCTGCCTGCCATTTAATATTACTCATGTAGCAAGTCTTGAAAGACATGTTAACCTGGTGCTAAGACTTACAAAGGCTGGTTTACGTCTATATTTGAAATTGATACAGTAAGTCACCACCAGCTTCTCCTTCATAACACAGTCACCACCACGCTCTTCCTTCATAACACAGTAAGTCACCACCACGCTCTCTCCTTCATAACACAGTAAGTCACCACCACGCTCTCTCCTTCATAACACAGTAAGTCACCACCACGCTCTCTCCTTCATAACACAGTCACCACCACGCTCTCTCCTTCATAACACAGTAAGTCACCACCACGCTCTCTCCTTCATAACACAGTAAGTCACCACCACGCTCTCTCCTTCATAACCAACATTGTTGTGTCTCAGTTTTTCCTTATATTTTCACACATCTCCCTTCCCCTCCCCCTTCATTCCTCCTCGTTCACCCCTCCTCCCTTCATCCCTCTCCATCATCCCTCCCCTTCATCCCTCTCCATCATCCCTCCCCCTTCATCCCTCTCCATCCTTCCCCCTTCATCCCTCTCCATCCTTCCCCCTTCATCCCTCTCCATCATCCCTCCCCCTTAGCCCACCCCCGTCACCCATCCCTCATCACGCCTTTCACTTTCCCCTTCCACCCTCCCACATCAACCCCTTCCCACCTCCCGCTCCACCCCCTACTTAACTCCCCCTCCCTCTTAAAGAGGAAGACGCTCGCCCAGAAATTGGCTTCATCTTGAGAGGCCAAAGTGATTCATTTTCTACCATTTTAATCTTCATTTAAAGGTTCGATCTGAGGAAGTTGCAATTTGCATCTAAAATACCATACAGCGCTTTTAATATTACCAGGAGAGCCGCCTTGTGTAGCCTGTGTGTGTGTGTGTGTGTACTCACCTAATTGTACTCACCTAATTGTGGTTGCAGGGGTCGAAACTCAGCTCCTGGCCCCGCCTCTTCGCTGTCCGCTACTGGGTCTCTGCTCTCCCTGCTCCATGAGCTTTATCATACCTCGTCTTAAAACTATGTATGGTTCCTGCCTCCACTATATCTTTCTCTAGACTATTCCACTTCCTGACTACTCTGTGGCTGAAGAAATGCTTCCTAACATCCCTTTGACTCATCTGAGTCTTCAGCTTCCAGTTGTGTCCCCTTGTTTCTGTGTTCCCTCTCTGGAACATCCTGTCCCTGTCTACCTTGTCGATTCCCCGCAGTATTTTGTATGTCGTTATCATGTCTCCTCTGACCCTTCTTTCCTCCAGTGTTGTTAGTCCTATTTCCCTCAACCTTTCTTCATAGGACAGACCCCTGAGTTGTGGAACTAGCCTTGTCGCAAACCTTTGCACTTTCTCTAGTTTCTTTACGTGCTTGACCATGTGTGGGTTCCAGACTGGTGCTACATATTCTAGTATGGGCCTGACGTACACGGTGTACAGTGTCTTGAACGATTCCTTGTTTAGGTAACGGAACGCTAATCTTAGGTTTGCCAGTCGCCCACATGCTGCCGCAGTTATCTGGTTGATGTGTGCCTCCGGAGACGTACTTGGCGTTATACTCACCCCAAGGTCTTTCTCCTTTGCCGAGGTTTGTAGCCCTTGTCCACCTAGCCTGTACTCTGTCAGCGGTCTTCTTTGTCCTTCTCCGATCTTCATGACTTTGCATTTGGTGGGATTGAATTCAAGAAGCCAGTTGCTAGACCAGATGTCAAGCTTGTCCAGGTCTGTTTGAAGTCCTGCTTGGTCCTCTTCCGATGTGATTCTCCTCATTAATTTCACATCATCTGCGAACAGAGACACTTCTGAGTCTATCCCATCCGTCATGTCGTTTACATATACCAAGAATAACACTGGTCCTAGGACTGACCCCTGCGGTACGCCGCTCGTCACAGGCGCCCACTGTGATACCTCATCACGCACCATGACCCGTTGCTGCCTCCCTGTGAGGTATTCCCTGATCCATTCCAGTGCCCTTCCTGTTATACATGTTTGTTCTTCCAGCTTCTTTACTAATCTCATGTGAGAAACTGTGTCGAAGGCCTTCCTGCAGTCCAGGAAAATGCAATCAACCCACCCTTCTCTCTCTTGCCTTACCTCTGTTACTTTATCATAGAACTCTAGGAGATTTATTACACAGGATTTGCCTTCCCGGAATCCGTGCTGTCTGGTGTTTATTATCCTGTTCAGCTCGAGGTGTTCCACCATTCTTTTCCTGATGATTTTCTCCAGGACTTTGCACACTATACATGTAAGTGACACTGGTCTATAGTTTAGTGCCTCTTTTCTGTCTCCTTTTTTAAAGATTGGGACTACGTTGGCCTTCTTCCATACCTCAGGTAGCTGCCCAGTTTCAAGGGATGTGTTGAATATTATGGTAAGTGACACACTCAGTACCTCAGCTCCTTCCCGAAGAACCCACGGGGAGATATTGTCCGGACCCATCGCCTTTGTGTGTGTGTGTGTGTGTGTGTGAGTGTGAGTGTGAGTGTGTGTGTGTGTGTGTGTGTGTGTGTGTGTGTACTCACCTAGTTGTACTCACCTAGTTGTGGTTGCAGGGGTCGAGACATAGCTCCTGGCCCCGCCTCTTCACTGGCCGCTACTGGGTCACTCTCCCTGCGCCATGAGCTTTATCATACCTCTTCTTAAAGCTGTGTATGGAACCTGCCTCCACTACATCGCTTCCCAAGCTATTCCACTTCCCGACTACTCTGTGACTGAAGAAATACTTCCTAACATCCCTGTGATTCATCTGAGTCTTCAACTTCCAACTGTGTCCCCTTGTTGCTGTGTCCCATCTTTGGAACATTCTGTCTCTATCAACCTTGTGTGTGTGTGTGTGTGTGTGAGTGTGTGTGTGTGTGTGTGTGTGTGTGTGAGTGTGTGTGTGTGTGTGTGAGTGTGTGTGTGTGTGTGTGTGTGTGTGTGTACTCACCTAGTTGTGGTTGCAGGGGTCGAGTCATAGCTCCTGGCCCCGCCTCTTCACTGGCCGCTACTGGGTCACACTCCCTGCTCCATGAGCTTTATCATACCTCTCCTTAAAGCTATGTATGGAACCTGCCTCCACTACATCGCTTCCCAAGCTATTCCACTTCCCGACCACTCTGTGACTGAAGAAATACTTCCTAACATCCCTGTGATTTATTTGAGTCTTCAACTTCCAACTGTGTCCCTTGTTGCTGTATCCCATCTCTGGAACATTCTGTCTCTGTCCACCTTGTCTATTCCTCTCAGTATCTTATATGTCGTTATCATGTGTCCCCTATCTCTCCTGTCCTCCAGTGTCGTCTGGTCGATTTCCCTTAACCTCTCCTCGTAGGACATACCCCTTAACTCCGGGACTAGTCTTGTTGCAAACCTTTGCACTTTCTCTAGCTTCTTTACGTGCTTGGCTAGATGTGGGTTCCAAACTGGTGCTGCATACCCCAGTATGGGCCTAACGTACACAGTGTACAGAGTCCTGAACGATTCTTTATTAAGATGTCGGAATGCTGTTACTGAATTGCTGAAAAACACAGATATGTTGCAACAGAGGAGAGATAGCCTTAACCGAGAGATCACGGAATTAGAGCACAAACTTAAGATGTCATACCTGACAGAAGAAGTACAAAGGGAACAAAGAGCCATACAGGATATTGCAAGAAACCCAAAATATTTCTACTCCTATGCAAAATCCAAGCTAAGAACTACCTGTAGAATTGGACCATTATTGAGAGGAGATTCGTATACGGACGATGAACAGGAAATGAGTGAAATTCTAAAAGAACAGTATGAGTCAGTGTTCAGCAACCCACTAAATGACAGCAAGGTAGAAAATGCAGAAATATTTTTCACTCCAGCAGAAGGCTGCGCAGACCACCTAACCGACATTAGTACAAATCCCATAGATTTCGAAAAAGAAATGGCCAACATGCCCACTCACTCAGCACCTGGACCAGATTCATGGAATGCTTTATTTATAAAGCAGTGCAAAGTACCATTAGCAAGAGCCCTTAGTATTCTGTGGGGAAAGAGCTTAGATCTAGGTGAAATACCGGAGGCCTTAAAGAGTGCAGACATAGCTCCTTTGCATAAGGGAGGTAGTAGAGCACTAGCTAAAAATTACAGACCAGTAGCCCTCACTTCTCACATCATAAAAATCTTTGAAAGAGTGATGAGACGGCAGATTACAAAGTTCATGGACCAGCACAACCAACATAACCCGAACCAGCATGGCTTTAGAGCGGGTCGATCATGCCTGTCACAGCTGCTGAACCATTATGACAGAATTACGGAGGCATTGGAGGACGACTAAAACGCAGATGTGATTTACACAGATTTTGCAAAGGCGTTTGACAAATGCGATCATGGAGTGATAGCGCACAAAATGAGGGCCATAGGCATTACGGGGAAGGTAGGTAGATGGATTTTTGAGTTCCTAACACACAGAACACAAAAAGTAGTAGTGAACAGGGCAAGATCCAGCATCAGCGAGGTCAAAAGCTCAGTGCCCCAATGCACTGTCCTGGCACCTCTGCTGTTTCTCATCCTCATAGCAGACATAGATAAAAACACCCAGCACACTTTTGTATCATCATTTGCAGATGACACTAAAATAAGCATGAAAGTCACTACGGTAGAAGACACTGAAAAATTACAGGAGGACATAAGCAGGGTCTTCCAGTGGGCAGTGGAGAACAACATGACGTTCAATGGTGATAAGTTTCAGCTGCTTAGGTATGGAAAAAATGAAGAACTCAAAAGGAATACTATATACAAAACGCAAGAGGGTCACCACATAGAACGAAAGGAACACGTAAAGGACTTGGGAATAATTATGTCTGCTGATCTGTCGTTTAAAGACCATAACAAGACAAAGATCACAACAGCCAGGAAGATGACGGGGTGGGTATTGAGAACTTTCAAAACAAGGGAAATAATGCCGATGGTGACACTATTCAAATCGCTAGTGCTCCCTCACTTAGAATACTGCTCAGTGCTGACGGCCCCGTTCAGGGCAGGAGAAATAACAGAGCTGGAACAAATCCAGAGATCGTTTACGGCTCACATTGAGCCATTGAAACATCTAAATTATTGGGAACGCCTTCAAGTCTTGAACATGTACTCATTGGAGCGGAGGAGAGAGAGATACATGATAATATATACATGGAAAGTACTTGAGGGCCTGGTCCCAAATCTGCACACTGCCATAACAACCTACTGGAGTGAGAGATATGGGAGAAAGTGTAAAATAAACCCAGTGAGGAGCAGGGGTGCGGTGGGGACAATACGGGAGCACTGTATTAACATCCGGGGTCCCAGACTATTCAACATCTTACCAGAAGATATCCGAAACACGGCTGGAACCAGTGTAGAAGCCTTCAAGAGGAAACTGGACAAATATCTTCACCAGGTGCCAGATCAACCAGGCTGTGATGGATATGTGGGGCAGCGGGCCTCCAGCAGCAACAGCCTGGTTGACCAGGCAAGCACCAGACGAGCCTGGCCCATGGCCGGGCTCAGAGAGTAGATACTCTCGAAACTCTTCAAAGGTATATCAAAGGTATATCAAAGGTTAGCTAGGCGCCCATATGCTGCAGCAGTTATTTGGTTGATGTGCGCCTCAGGAGATGTGCCTGGTGATATACTCACCCCAAGATATTTTTCCTTGATTGAGGTTTGTAGTCTCTGGCCCCCTAGACTGTACTCCGTCTGCGGTCTTCTTTGCCCTTCCCCAATCTTCATGACTTTGCACTTGGTGGGGTTGAACTCCAGGAGCCAATTGCTGGACCAGGCTTGCAGCCTTTCCAGATCCCTTTGTAGTTCTGCCTGGTCCTCGTCCGATTGAATTCTTCTCATCAACTTCACATCATCTGCAAACAGGGACACTTCGGAGTCTATTCCTTCCGTCATGTCGTTCACAAATACCAGAAACAGCACCGGTCCTAGGACTGACCCCTGTGGAACCCCACTCGTCACCGGCGCCCACTCTGACACCTCGCCACGTACCATGACTCGCTGCTGTCTTCCTGACAGGTATTCCCTGATCCATTGTAGTGCCTTCCCTGTTATCCCTGCCTGGTCCTTCAGCTTCTGCACTAATCTCTTGTGTGGAACTGTGTCAAACGCCTTCTTACAATCCAGGAATATGCAATCTACCCACCCCTCTCTCTCTTGTCTTACTGCTGTCACCCTGTCGTAGAACTCCAGTAGGTTTGTGACACAGGATTTCCCGTCCCTGAAACCGTGTTGGCCGTCGTTGATAAGCTCATTCCTTTCTAGGCGCTCCACCACTCTTCTGATAATCTTCTCCATGACCTTGCACACTATACATGTCAGTGACACTGGCCTGTAGTTTAGTGCTACGTTTCTGTCTCCTTTTTTAAAGATTGGAACTACATTTGCTGTCTTCCATACCTCAGGTAGTTGCCCTGTTCCGATAGACGTGTTGAAGATTGTTGTTAGAGGTACACATAGCGCCTCTGCTCCCTCTCTCAGGACCCATGGAGAAATGTTATCCGGCCCCATCGCCTTTGAGGTATCCAACTCGCTTAGTAGCCTCTTCACTTCCTCCTCAGTTGTGTGTATTGTGTCCAGCACTTGATGGTGTACCCTACCTCTCCTCCTTTCTGGAGGCCTTTCGATCTCCTCTGTGAACACCTCTTTGAATCTCATGTTGAGCTCCTCACACACTTCGCAGTCATTTCTTGTGACCTCCCCTCCTTCCTTCCTCAGCCTGATCACCTACTCCTTGACTGTTGTTCTCCTCCTGATGTGGCTGTACAACAGCTTCGGGTCAGATTTGGCTTTCACTGCTATGTCATTCTTATACTGTCGTTGGGCCTCCCTTCTTACCTGTGCATATTCGTTTCTGGCTCTACGACTGCTCTCCTTATTTTCCTGGGTTCTTTGCCTTCTATACTTCTTCCATTCCCTAGCACACTTGGTTTTGGCCTCCCTGCACCTTTGGGTGAACCACGGGCTCATCCTGGCTTTTTCGTTGTTTCTGTTTTCCTTGGGTACAAACCTCTCCTCAGCTTCCTTGCATATTGTTGTCACATATTCCATCATCTCGTTTACTGATTTCCCTTCCAGTTCTCTGTCCCACTGAACCCCGTTTAGGAAGTTCGTCATGCCTGCGTAGTCCCCTTTTTTGTAGTTTGGCTTCATTCTTCTGGCCCTATCTGCCTCCCCCTCCACCTGTAACTCTACTGTGTAATCAAAGCTTAGAACCATATGATCACTGGCCCCGAGTGGACTTTCGTGTGTGATGTCCTCAATATCCGCACTACTTAAGGTGAATACTAGGTCCAATCTCGCTGGTTCATCCTCTCCTCTCTCCCTGGTAGTATCCCTTACGTGTTGGTACATGAAGTTTTCCAGTACCACCTCCATCATCTTAGCCCTCCACGTATCTTGGCCCCCATGTGGCTCCAAGTTTTCCCAGTCTATTGCCTTGTGGTTGAAGTCACCCATGATCAGTAGCTTTGCCCTGCTCGCATGAGCCCTTCTGGCCACTTCAGCCAGTGTGTCAACCATCGCTCTATTACTCTCATCATACTCTTGCCTTGGCCTTCTGCTGTTCTGGGGTGGGTTATACATTACTGCAATTACCACCTTGGGACCTCCAGACTGTAGCATTCCTATTATGTAATCTCCTGCTTCTCCTCTGTCTCCTCTCTCCAGCTCGTCAAAATCCCATTGGTTTTTGATCAGCAGTGCCACTCCTCCACCCCCTCTGTTCCCTCTGTCTTTCCTCAGGATCTGGTATCCCATTGGAAAGATGGCATCTGTTATCATGCCTGTGAGCTTGGTTTCTGTGAGAGCTATTATGTCCGGTGATGCCTCTTTGACTCTTTCGTGCCACTCCTCCCACTTATTTGTTATTCCATCATCATTTGTGTACCATACCTTCAGTTGCCTCTCTACCACTGTGTTTTGGGGGGTCTGTGAGGGTGGGGGACCTGGCGGTGGACTATGGGATTCTATAGTGGAATGTTGGGTTGGGGGTGTGAGTGTGGTTTGTAGTTTGTGTTGGGATAGTGTGCTTGGTTGTTGGGTGTTGGGGGTGGTTCTGTGTGTGCTCGCTCTTGTTGTTCTGCCCTGCTCTGGTTGTCCTCTGCTGATTCTGTCCTTGTCTCTCCTCCTAGCTCCTTTCGCCTTTGTGTCCTCTCCCTCAGCTGCTGTCATTCTGTTTTTGTTCTGTCCCGGTCTAGGAACACCCTCCTGTATTCTTCCGTTTCCTTCAATCGTGGTTTCTCTTGGAGGATTCTGTCCCGCACTGTTTCTGTCCTGAGAATCAGCTTGAGTGGTCGTTTTCTACCCTTCGAGTACCCCCCTATTCTCTGAAAATTTACAATCTCGGACATGTCTTTTTCACCTATTTCTTTGAGGATGTTCTCAATCTCCTTTCTTTCTGCCTGCTGTCTTTCAGTGTGTGTCCTTCCCTCTCTCTCCTTCAGCCCATGAATAAACACTGCCTTTGCCCTCTCCTCCTCCCATTGCCTTTCCCTCTGCAGTTCTGGTTCCAGTCTGTGCATGGCCATTTTCTTCCTTTGTTTTTCCTGTAGCTCTTGGTGGCATGCTCTTGCCTCTGTGTTTTCCCTATTCCCCTCTCCACCTGCTCCCAGCTGCTCACACCCATCACTCCTTGGCCCTGCTTTGTAGGCAGATACGGCCGTATCGTAAGTTATATCACCTTCCTTCCCGATGGGCCACCCTAATGCTGTGTCTTTTCTGGTCGAATCCCCTGTAACCTGCTTCAGCCTGTTTACCTCATTTTCCAGGACCTTTATCCTGGCTACTGCAGCTTCGACTTGCGACTCCCAATTCTTCTTCTCCTCCTCCAACCTCTTTTCCAATTTCACAGAAAGCTCTGCCTCCATTTTTGCAGAAAGCTCTCCTAGTTTTCTCCCCCATTCTTGTTCCATCCTTTTGCACTGCTCCTCCATCCACTCATCCCCACCAGGACCCTTCTCCTCTGGTCCCCAGGTACTTCGAGTCCTCATGGACATTAGGAGTGTGTGTGAGTGTGTGTGTGTGTGAGTGTGTGTGAGTGTGTGTGTGTGTGAGTGTGTGTGTGTGTGTGTGTGTGTGTATACAGTGTTGCCAATCACTGGATGGTGACTGCGGAAAGAGTGGTCTTGCTGCACTGGGTATTTATATGTACTTTGAGTGGATGTGGCACTGTTGTCTCCTGGCACTGCTGGACACTGTTGTCTCCTAGCACTGCTGGTCACTGTTGTCTCCTGGCACTACTAGTCACTGTTGTCTCCTGGCACTACTGGTCACTGTTGTCTCCTAGCACTGCTGGTGACTTTTGTCTCCTGGCACTGCTGGTCACTGTTGTCCCCTGGCACTGCTGGTCACTGTTGTCCCCTGGCACTGCTGGTCACTGTTGTCCCCTGGCACTGCTGGTCACTGTTGTCTGGCACTGCTGGTCACTGTTGTCTCCTGGCACTGCTGGTCACTGTTGTCCCCTGGCACTGCTGGTCACTGTTGTCCCCTGGCACTGCTGGTCAGTGTTGTTTCGTGGCACTGTTGGTCACTGTTGTCTTCTGGCACTGCTGGGCACTTGTCTCTTAGCACTGCTGGTCACTGTTATTTCTTGGCACTGTTGGTCACTGTTCTCTTGGCACTGCCACAGGCATTGTTGTCTCCTGGCACTGCTGTCCACTGTTGTCTCCTGGTACAGTTGGTCACTGTCGTCTCCTGGCACTGCTACAGGCACTGTTGTCTCCTGGCGCTGCTACAGGCCCTGTTTTCTCCTGGCACTGCTACAGGCACTGTTTCTTGGCACTGCTATATGCACTTGTCTCCTGACACTGCTACAGGCACTGTTGTCTCCTGACACTGCTACAGGCACTGTTGTTTCCTGACACTACTACAGGCACAGTTGTCTCCTGGCACTGCTACAGGCACTGTTGTCTCCTGGCACTGATGCAGGCACTGTTGTCTCCTGGCACTGCTACAGGCACTAGTAATCTCTGGCTTGTTCTACACATAACAGGTTTGCTCACGCCTTGAGTATACACCACTCTCATGGATGTCCTACCCTTCCCCTCTCCTCCCCTACCCTTCCAATCTCCTTATCCTTCCCCCTCTCTTCCCCTACCCTTGCTACCTTGTATGGCCTATCCTTCCCCTCTCCTCCCCTTCTCTCATGCTACCTTGTATGGCCTATCCTTACTCTCCTCTCCTTCCTCATCGCATCTTAATCTATGCACTTCCTCCTCTCCTCCCCTTCTCTCATGCTACTTTGTATGGGCTATCCTTCCCCTCTCCTCCCCTTCTCTCATGCTATCTTGTATGGCCTATCCTTATCCTCTCCCTCCTTCCCATCTCTGCTCTTCCCTCTCCCATCTATCCTTCATGATGGCTATCCTTCCTCTCTCCCACTTCTCTCATCTACTCTTGTATGGTATCCTTCCCTTCCTCCCTCCCATCCATTCTCTCCTGTCAACTTGATGTATAATTCTCTTGTCCTGCATTTTATGGGGTATCTTCTCCTCTTCCTTCTTCTCACTCCATGTATGGATATCTTCACTTTAATTCCTCTTGTCCTCACTGCCATGATGGGGGTATCTTCAACGTGTATAATTCCTCTTGTCCTCACTGCCATGATGGGGGTATCTTCAACGTGTATAATTCCTCTTGTCCTCACTGCCATGATGGGGGTATCTTCAACGTGTATAATTCCTCTTGTCCTCACTGCCATGATGGGGTATCTTCAACGTGTATAATTCTCTTGTCCTCACTGCCATGATGGGGGTATCTTCAACGTGTATAATTCCTCTTGTCCTCACTGCTCATTTTTGTCCCACTGCCATGATGGGGTATCTTCAACGTGTATAATTCCTCTTGTCCTCACTGCCATGATGGGGGTATCTTCAACGTGTATAATTCCTCTTGTCCTCACTGCCATGATGGGGTATCTTCAACGTGTATAATTCCTCTTGTCCTCACTGCCATGATGGGGGTATCTTCAACGTGTATAATTCTCTTGTCTCACTGCCATGATGGGGGTATCTTCAACGTGTATAATTCCTCTTGTCCTCACTGCCATGATGGGGTATCTTCAACGTGTATAATTCCTCTTGTCCTCACTGCCATGATGGGGTATCTTCAACGTGTATAATTCCTCTTGTCCTCACTGCCATGATGGGGTATCTTCAACGTGTATAATTCTCTTGTCCTCACTGCCATGATGGGGTATCTTCAACGTGTATAATTCCTCTTGTCCTCACTGCCATGATGAGGGTATCTTCAACGTGTATAATTCCTCTTGTCCTCACTCTGCCATGATGGGGGTATCTTCAACGTGTATAATTCCTCTTGTCCTCACTGCCATGATGGGGGTATCTTCAACGTGTATAATTCCTCTTGTCCTCACTGCCATGATGGGGGTATCTTCAATGTATATAATTCCTCTTGTCCTCACTGCCATGATGAGGGTATCTTCAACGTGTATAATTCCTCTTGTCCTCACTCTGCCATGATGGGGTATCTTCAACGTGTATAATTCCTCTTGTCCTCACTGCCATGATGGGGGTATCTTCAACGTATATAATTCCTCTTGTCCTCACTGCCATGATGGGGGTATCTTCAACGTTATAATTCCTCTTGTCCTCACTGCTATGATGGGGTATCATCAACGTGTATAATTCCTCTTGTCCTCACTGCCATGATGGGGTATCTTCAACGTATATAATTCCTCTTGTCCTCACTGCCATGATGGGGTATCTTCAACTGTATAATTCCTCTTGTCCTCACTGCCATGATGGGGTATCTTCAACGTGTATAATTCCTCTTGTCCTCACGCCATGATGGGGTATTTTCAACGTTATAATTCCTCTTGTCCTCACTGCCATGATGAGGGTATCTTCAACGTGTATAATTCCTCTTGTCCTCATCTGCCATGATGGGGGTATCTTCAACGTGTATAATTCCTCTTGTCCTCACTCTGCCATGATGAGGGTATCTTCAACGTGTATAATTCTCTTGTCCTCACTGCCATGATGGGGTATCTTCAACGTGTATAATTCCTCTTGTCCTCACTGCCATGATGGGGTATCTTCAACGTTATAATTCCTCTTGTCCTCACTGCCATGATGGGGTATCTTCAACGTGTATAATTCCTCTTGTCCTCACTGCCATGATGGGGTATTTTCAACGTATATAATTCCTCTTGTCCTCACTGCCATGATGAGGGTATCTTCAACTGTATAATTCCTCTTGTCCTCACTCTGCCATGATGGGGTATCTTCAACGTGTATAATTCCTCTTGTCCTCACTGCCATGATGGGGGTATCTTCAACGTGTATAATTCCTCTTGTCCTCACTGCCATGATGAGGGTATCTTCAACGTGTATAATTCCTCTTGTCCTCACTGCCATGATGGGGTATCTTCAACGTGTATAATTCCTCTTGTCCTCACTCTGCCATGATGGGGTATCTTCAACGTGTATAATTCCTCTTGTCCTCACTGCCATGATGGGGGTATCTTCAACGTGTATAATTCCTCTTGTCCTCACTGCCATGATGGGGGTATTTTCAACGTATATAATTCCTCTTGTCCTCACTGCCATGATGAGGGTATCTTCAACGTGTATAATTCCTCTTGTCCTCACTCTGCCATGATGGGGGTATCTTCAACGTGTATAATCCCTCTTGTCCTCACTCTGCCATGATGGGGGTATCTTCAACGTGTATAATTCCTCTTGTCCTCACTCTGCCATGATGGGGGTATCTTCAACGTGTATAATTCCTCTTCTCCTCACTGCCATGACGGGGGTATCTTCAACGTATATATTCCTCTTGTCCTCACTGCCATGATGAGGGTATCTTCAACGTGTATAATTCCTCTTGTTCTCACTGCAATGATGAGGGTATCTTCAACGTGTATAATTCCTCTTGTCCTCACTGCCATGACGGGGGTATCTTCAACGTATATATTCCTCTTGTCCTCACTGCCATGATGAGGGTATCTTCAACGTGTATAATTCCTCTTGTCCTCACTGCCATGATGGGGGTATCTTCAACGTGTATAATTCCTCGTGTCCTCACTGCCATGATGAGGGTATCTTCAACGTGTATAATTCCTCTTGTCCTCACTGCCATGACGGGGGTATCTTCAACGTATATATTCCTCTTGTCCTCACTGCCATGATGGGGTATCTTCAACGTGTATAATTCCTCTTGTCCTCACTGCCATGATGAGGGTATCTTCATAAGAATATAATTCTCTGGGGGTATGTCAGTGTGACTGCAGCCAAGGGGAAATTGACTGAGAATTGGTATCTGTCAACGTGTATTAACTGTCAGGACTGTTCCTGATGGAGGTGAGACACTAAACCAGTTGTCTTGGCCGAGTTCAAGTCTACTACCCAGATACACTCTGAAGTCTCCAGCCCACCTGACATACTGAGTCACTGCCAGTACACTACTGAGTATCCAGCTCACCTGACACTACTGAAGTCTCCCAGCAGGTGGTATCTGGTCCAGACCAGGTGTACTACTGAATCTCAGCTCGTGTACTGGCTCCGCCTATAGTCTCAGTGTCAGCCGGTCTACTGAGTCTTCCACAGCTGCACTACTGAATCTCCTCTTGTCCTCAGGCTGACACTGACTGAAGTCTCCTAGCTCAGGCTGACTACTGAGTTCCAGCTCAGTGCCTACTGAGTCTCGCCAGCTCAGGCTGGCACTACTGATAATCTCCTCTTGCTACCAGGCCCCAGCTGCCACTACTGAGGTCTCCCAGCTCAGGCTGACACTACTAATCCCTGCTGTGTCACTGTGATGAAGTTCCAGAGCTGACACTTCCCGCTCATCTGCCTCATGGATCTCAAGTGATAATTCCACTGCTACTACTCTAGTTCCAGTCAGGCTGACTCACTGAATCTCCCGCTCAGGCTGCACTATGAGGTTCTCAAGTGTATAATTTCCTTGTCCCACTACCTGAAGTCCAGCAGGCTGATCTTACTGAATATACACTGGTGCACTCTGAAGTCTCACTCCTGAGCTCATACTGCTGAGATCTCACTACCTGGGTAGTTCCCTCGGTACCTACTGAAGTGATCCGAGCAGGCTAACTTCGAAGTGATAATTCCACTCAGCTACTGACACTACTGAAGTCTCTATTCAGGTAATTGCCTCTGAAGTCTCCTCAGCCTGCAGGGGTCATGCTTCACACTACTGAATCCTCAGCTCAGGCTGACACTGACTGAGGAGTACTCTCAAGCCAGGCTGACACTACTGAAGTCTCCAGCTCAGCTGACTGCACTGACTGAAGTCTCCCAGCTCAGTGATAGTATCGTGCACTACTGAAGTCTCAGCTCAGGCTGACACTACTGAAGTCTCCAGCTCAGGCTGACAATCTCACTGCTATAGTCCTCCAGCTCAGTGACTACTGAGCACTTGACTACTGAAGTCTCACCAGCTCATATTCCTGCTTGAAGTCTCCCAGCTCAGGCTGACACTACTGAAGTCTCCCAGCTCAGGCTGACACTACTGAGTCTCCCAGCTCAGGCTGACACTACTGAAGTCTCCCAAAGTCCTCAGGCTGCAACTGAAGTCTCCAGCTCAGGCGACACTACTGAAGTCTCGCTCAGCTGACAGAAGTCTGAGCAGCTGACATTGAAGTCTCCCAGCTCAGGCTGACACTACTGAAGTCTCCCAGCTCAGGCTGACACTACTGAAGTCTCCCAGCTCAGGCTGACACTACTGAAGTCTCCAGCTCCTCACTACTGAAGGCTACACTAGCTCCCAGCTCAGGTGACACTACTGAGTCCCCAGCTCAGGCTGACACTACTGAGTCTCAGCTCAGTGACACTACTGAAGTCTCCAGCTCAGGCTGACACTACTGAAGTCTCCCAGCTCAGGCTGACCTACTGAAGTCTCCAGCTCAGGCTGACACTACTGAAGTTCCCAGCTCAGGCTGACACTACTGAAGTCTCAGCTCAGGCTGACACTACTGAAGTTCCCAGCTCAGCTGACACTACTGAGTCTAGCTCAGGCTGACACTACTGAAGTCTCCCAGCTCCAGCTGACACTACTGAAGTCTCCCAGCTCAGGCTGACACTACTGAAGTCTGCCCAGCTCAGGCTGACACTACTGAAGTCTCCCAGCTCAGGCTGCACTACTAAGTCTCCAGCTCAGTGCACTACTGAGTCTCCCAGCTCAGGCTGCACTACTGAAGTCTCCCAGCTCAGCTGTCTGAAGTCTCCAGCTCAGCTGACATGAAGTCTCCAGCTCAGGTGACACTACTGAAGTCTCCCAGCTCAGGCTGACACTACTGAAGTTCCCAGCTCACTGACACTCTGAAGTCTCCCAGCTCAGGCTGACACTACTGAAGTCTCCAGCTCAGGCTGACACTACTGAAGTCTCCCAGCTCAGGCTGACATACTATTCCGCCCTCTGAGTCACTACTCTGTTCGCCATGACTATGATTCCGCTACTGCATATGGTTCACTGTATCTCCCACAGGCAAGTTCGCTCAGCTGAATAGACCCATGCATAGTCTCATAATTTCGAATATTCAGTATTCGATGCATAGTCTCACTCTGTCTAGCCAGACTGATAATCCGTCCACTCTGACACGTATCTAGTCCACTCAGGAACTTAGTTCGCTCACCGCGTACCACTGGTTCGCCACTGCCATGAGAGCTAACTATAATTCGCCAGCTGACTACATCTCCTCACTGCCATGAAGTCTCATAGATTATCCGTGATAGTGAGCTGAAATGGTAGTCAGATACTGAAGCTCCCGAGGTGAACACTGCCGCCTGACTGAGTCTCCCAGCTCAGGCTGCACTACTGAAGTCTCCCAGCTCAGGCTGACTACTGAAGTCTCCAGCTCAGCTACACTACTGAAGCTCCAGCTCAGCTGCACGTCTCAGCTCAGGCTGACTACTGAAGTCTCCCAGCTCAGGCTGACACTACTGAAGTCTCCCAGCTCAGGCTGACACTACTGAAGTCTCCCAGCTCAGCTGACACTACTGAAGTCTCCAGCTCAGGCTGACACTACTGAAGTCTCCCAGCCAGGCTGACACTACTGAAGTCTCCAGCTCAGGCTGACACTACTGAAGTCTCCAGCTCAGGCTGACACTACTGAAGTCTCCAGCTCAGGCTGACACTACTGAAGTCTCCAGCTCAGGCTGACACTACTGAAGTCTCCCAGCTCAGGCTGACACTACTGAAGTCTCCCAGCTCAGGCTGACACTGAAGTTCCCAGCTCAGGCTGACCATGAAGTCTCCAGCTCAGGCTGACACTACTGAAGTCTCCCAGCTCAGGCTGACACTACTGAAGTCTCCCAGCTCAGGCTGACACTACTGAAGTCTCCCAGCTCAGGCTGACACTACTGAGTTCCCAGCTCAGGCTGACACTACTGAAGTTTCCAGCCAGGCTGACACTACTGAAGTTCCCAGCCAGGCTGACACTACTGAAGTCTCCAGCTCAGGCTACACTACTAGGTCTCAGCCCAGCTAGCTACTGAAGTCTCCCAGCTCAGGCTGACACTACTGAGTCCCCAGCTCAGGCTGACACTACTGAAGTCTGCCAGCTCAGGCTGACACTACTGAAGTCTCCCAGCTCAGGCTGACACTACTGAAGTCTGCCAGCTCAGGCTGACACTACTGAAGTCTGCCAGCTCAGGCTGACACTACTGAAGTCTGCCAGCTCAGGCTGACACTACTGAAGTCTCCCAGCTCAGGCTGACACTACTGAAGTCTGCCAGCTCAGGCTGACACTACTGAAGTTTCCCAGCTCAGGCTGACACTACTGAAGTTTCCCAGCTCAGGCTGACACTACTGAAGTTTCCCAGCACAGGCTGACACTACTGAAGTCTGCCAGCTCAGGCTGACACTACTGAAGTCTGCCAGCTCAGGCTGACACTACTGAAGTCTGCCAGCTCAGGCTGACACTACTGAAGTCTCCCAGCTCAGGCTGACACTACTGAAGTCTGCTAGCCTGCCCCCCACAATCCATTGTAATAATCCCCCTGTGCCCATGCGGGTTAAGCGCTTCCCTGTGACTCAAAAAAATGTAACGTGTCCTAGGTTGTAAAATCAGTGGTGGGACATCAGTAGTAGGATATCAGTGGTGGAACATCAGTGGTAGGATATCAGTGGGGGAACATCAGTGGTGGAACATCAGTGGTGGAACATCAGTGGTGGAGCATCAGTGGTGGAACATCAGTGGTGGAGCATCAGTGGTGGAACATCAGTGGTGGAGCATCAGTGGTGGAGCATCAGTGGTGGAGCATCAGTGGTGGAGCATCAGTGGTGGAGCATCAGTGGTAGAACATCAGTGGTGGAGCATCAGTGGTGGAACATCAGTGGTGGAACATCAGTAGTGGAACATCAGTGGTGGAGCATCAGTGGTGGAGCATCAGTGGTGGAGCATCAGTGGTGGAGCATCAGTGGTGGAACATCAGTGGTGGAGCATCAGTGGTGGAACATCAGTGGTGGAGCATCAGTGGTGGAACATCAGTGGTGGAGCATCAGTGGTGGAGCATCAGTGGTGGAGCATCAGTGGTGGAGCATCAGTGGTGGAACATCAGTGGTGGAACATCAGTGGTGGAACATCAGTGGTGGAGCATCAGTGGTGTAACATCAGTGGTGGAGCATCAGTGGTGGAACATCAGTGGTGGAGCATCAGTGGTGGAACATCAGTGGTGGAACATCAGTGGTGGAACATCAGTGGTGGAACATCAGTGTTGGAGCATCAGTGGTGGAGCATCAGTGTTGGAACATCAGTGGTGGAACATCAGTGGTGGAACATCAATGGTGGAACATCAGTGGTGGAACATCAGTGGTTGGACATCAGTGGTTGGACATCAGTGGTGGAACATCAGTGGTGGAACATCAGTGGTTGGACATCAGTGGGGAGACATCAGTAGATTATCAGTGGTGGGACATCAGTGGTGGGACAGTGCTACACCAGTGCTACACCAGTGCTACACCAGTGCTACAACATCAATAGCCACCTATTTCACCTGTTTGTTGTTGCAGGGGTCGAGTCACAGCTCCTGGTTCCGCCTCTTCGCTGGTCACTACTAGGTCCACTCTCCCTGCTCCATGAGCTTTATCATACCTCTTCTTAAAGCTGTGTATGGTTTCTGCCTCCACTACATCACTTTCCAGTCTATTCACACTTCTTGACAACTCAATGACTGAAGAAATACTTCCTAACATCCCTATGACTCATCTGAGTCTTCAACTTCCAATTGTGACCCCTCGTTGGTGTGTCCCATCTCTGGAACATCCTGTCTCTGTCCTTATCAATTCCCCCTCAGTATTTTATGTCGTTATCATGTCCCCGCTATCCGTCCTGTCGTTAGGTCGATATCCCTTAACCTCTCCTCGTAGGACATGCTCCTTAGCTCTGGGACTAGTCTTGCTGCAAACCTTTGCACTTTCTTTAATTTCTTGACGTGCTTGACCAGGTGTGGGTTCCATACTGGTGCTGCATATTCCAATATGCGCCTGACGTACACGGACTACAGAATCTTGAACGATTCCTTACTAAGGTATCGAAACGCTATTCTTAGATTTGCTAGGCGCCTATATGTTGCAGCAGTTAATTGGGAGATGTGCGCCTGAGGATGTGCTCGGTATTATACTCACTCCAAGATCCTTTTTCTTGAGTGAGGTTTGCAGTCTTTGGCCCCCTAGACTGTACTTTGTCTGCGGTCTACTTTGCCCTTCCCCAGTCTTCATGACTACATTTGGGGGGGTTAAATTCCAGGAGCCAGTTGCTGGACCAGGTTTGCAGCCTCTCCAGATCCCTTTGTAGTTTTACCTGATCCTCATGCGATAGAATTTTTCTCATTAGCTTCACATCGTCTGCAAACAAGGGCACCTCTGAATCTGTCCCTTCCGTCATATGATTCACATATACCAGAAACAACACCAGCTCTAAGATTGGCCCTTGCGTAACACCGCTCGTCACTGGCGCCCACGCTGACACCTTGTCACATACCATAACTCGTTTCCTTCGTGGCAGGTATTCTCTGATCCGTTGCAGTGCCTTTCCTGTTATACCTGCTTGCGTCCCTAGCTTTTGCACTAATCTCTAGTGTGGAGCTGTGTCGAAAGCCTTACAGTCCAAGAAAATGCAATCTACCCACCCCTCTCTTGTCTTAATTCTGTCACCTTGTAAAACTCCAGTAGGTTTGTGACACACGATTTCCCTTCATTGAAACCGTGCTGGTTGTCGTGTGTAACCTCATTCCTTTCTAGGTGCTCCACCACTCTTCTACTGATAATCTTCTCCATGACTTTGCATAGTATACATGTCGGTGACACTGCTCTGTAGTTTAATGTTTCGTGTCTGTCTTCCTTCCTAAAAACTGGAACTATATTTGCTGTCTTCCACACCTCAGGTAGTCGCCCTGTTTTGATAGATGTGTTGTTAGTGGCACACACAGCGTCTCTGCTCCCTCTCTCAGGACCCACGGAGAGATGTCCGGTCTCACCACCTTTGAGGTATCTAGTTCACTTAGCAGCCTCTTTACCTCCTGTGTTGTGTGTAGTGTGTCCTCCTGTGTTGTGTGTAGTGTGTCCTCCTGTGTTGTGTGTAGTGTGTCCTCCTGTGTTGTGTGTAGTGTGTCCTCCTGTGTTGTGTGTAGTGTGTCCTCCTGTGTTGTGTGTAGTGTGTCCTCCTGTGTTGTGTGTAGTGTGTACCCCACCATTCTGGCTTTCTGGAGTCCTTTCTGTCTCCAATGAAAATACGTCCTTAAATCTCGTGTTGAGCTCTTCACATGCTTCTTGGTCGTTTCTTGTGTTAGGACATCAGTAGTAGGACATCAGTGGTGGGACGTCAGTAGTAGGACAGTGGGGACGTCAGTGGTGGAACATAAGTAGTAGGACATTAGTGATAGAACATCAGTGGTAGAACATCAATGGTAGAACATCAGTGATAGAACATCAGTGATAGAACATCAGTGATAGAACATCAATGGTAGAACATCAGTGATAGAACATCAGTGATAGAACATCAGTGATAGAACATCAGTGGTAGAACATCAATGGTAGAACATCAGTGATAGAACATCAGTGATAGAACATCAATGGTAGAACATCAGTGATAGAACATCAGTGATAGAACATCAGTGATAGAACATCAATGGTAGAACATCAATGATAGAACATCAGTGATAGAACATCAATGGTAGAACATCAATGATAGAACATCAGTGATAGAACATCAGTGATAGAACATCAATGGTAGAACATCAGTGATAGAACATCAATGGTAGAACATCAGTGTTAGAACATCAATGGTAGAACATCAATGATAGAACATCAGGGATAGAACATCAGTGATAGAACATCAGTGGTAGAACATCAATGATAGAACATCAGTGATAGAACATCAGTGATAGAACATCAATGGTAGAACATCAATGATAGAACATCAGTGATAGAACATCAGTGATAGAACATCAATGGTAGAACATCAGTGATAGAACATCAGTGGTAGAACATCAGTGATAGAACATCAGTGATAGGACATCAATGGTAGAACATCAATGGTAGAACATCAGTGATAGAACATCAGTGATAGAACATCAGTGATAGAACATCAATGGTAGAACATCAATGATAGAACATCAATGGTAGAACATCAATGATAGAACATCAGTGATAGAACATCAGTGATATAACATCAGTGATAGAACATCAATGGTAGAACATCTGTGATAGAACATCAGTGGTAGAACATCAGTGATAGAACATCAGTGATAGGACATCAATGGTAGAACATCAATGGTAGAACATCAGTGATAGAACATCAATGGTAGAACATCAATGATAGACCAGTGATAGAACATCAATGGTAGAACATCAATGATAGACCAGTGATATAACATCAATGGTAGAACATCAGTGATAGAACATCAGTGGTAGAACATCAATGATAGATCAGCGATAGAACATCAGTGATAGAACATCAATGGTAGAACATCAATGGTAGAACATCAGTGATAGAACATCAATGGTAGAACATCAGTGGTAGAACATCAGTGATAGAACATCAATGGTAGAACATCAATGGTAGAACATCAGTGATAGAACATCAGTGATAGAACATCAATGGTAGAGCATCAGTGATAGAACATCAGTGATAGAACATCAGTGGTAGAACATCAGTGATAGAACATCAGTGGTAGAACATCAGTAATAGAACATCAATGGTAGAACATCAATGATAGAACATCAGTGATAGAACATCAGTGGTAGGACATCAATGGTAGAACATCAGTGGTAGAACATCAGTGATAGAACATCAGTGGTAGAACGTCAGTGATAGAACATCAATGGTAGAACATCAATGATAGAACATCAGTGGTAGGACATCAATGGTAGAACATCAGTGGTAGGACATCAGTGGTAGGACATCAGTGGTAGAACATCAGTGGTAGGACATCAGTGATAGAACATCAGTGGTAGGACATCAATGGTAGAACATCAGTGGTAGGACATCAATGGTAGAACATCAGTGGTAGGACATCAATGGTAGAACATCAGTGGTAGGACATCAGTGGTAGGACATCTCTTCATCCCGGGGAACTTTTAGTGTGGTCTTAATAAAAGAGAGGGGAGAGATAGAGAAGGTGAAGGAGAATGGAGAAAGAAGGGATAAGGGATCACGAGGGGAGGGGAGAGGGAATAAAAAGAGGGAGGGGCAGAGGGGAAGGATGGGCGTGGGAGGATAACATTGAAAGAATTAGCAAAGGAAGGAAGAGGGGATTAGTAGTGGAAGAGAGATGTGTAGAGGGGACTGGTGAGGGAGGGAAGGATGCGGGAGAGGAAGAGACGAGAGAGCTGGAAGAGGGGAAAGAGAGAGTATTAATATTAAGGGAGGAGATACGAAAGATTGAGGGAGAAAGAGAGAGAGAGAGAAGAAAGATTGGAGGAGGGGAGGGAGAGAGAAGATGGGGGAAGCTAAGGAAGAGGAATAAGGAAAGGGCAGAAAGAAAAAAGAAGGATATTGAAGAAGGGAAGAGGAGGTAGACGGATGGGGAGAGACCTGGTGAAGCAGAACTGGAATGTGAGACACGTAGGGAAGACCAGAGAGAGAGAGAGAGAATATTCACTGATAGTTTTTACAGAAAAATTAATGCGTTACTATGAATATAAAAACGAAGAGATGAATGTATATGAGAGGAGGAGGAGGAGGAGGAGAAAGTGATGATATAGGAAAGAAATGAGGGTAAAAAAAACTGATAAGAATGTTGAAAACTTATGATAAATTGAGGAAGAATGGAACCAGGCAAGGAAAGAATAAATAAAAGGTAGAGGGATAAAGAGGAAGAGAAGAGTTTAGAGAAGTTGGTGGTGGCATAACCTGCGTGATGTTCCAAGGTATCTTATTAATGACAATAATATACCAGACATTTTAAGCAAATATCTTAAACTATCTTGCAACAGATAAGACAATTGTAGATATAAATGCAAATGTTCTCTAGTTAACCTTTTTTTGGGGGGCCTAGTTCCTAGGCCTATCGTATATCCATATGTTCTTGTGTTGCCCTCCACAGGATGGATATGAGGTGCACAATAAACTAGCCACTACCCTCCACATGATGGATATGAGGTGCACAATAAACTAGCCACTACCCTCCACATGATGGATATGAGGTCCACAATAAACTAGCCACTACCATCCACAGGATGGATATGAGGTCCACAATAAACTAGCCACTACCCTCCACATGATGGATATGAGGTGCACAATAAACTAGCCACTACCCTCCACATGATGGATATGAGGTGCACAATAAACTAGCCACTACCCTCCACATGATGGATATGAGGTGCACAATAAACTAGCCACTACCCTCCACATGATGGATATGAGGTGCACAATAAACTAGCCACTACCCTCCACATGATGGATATGATGTGCACAATAAACTAGCCACTACCCTCCACATGATGGATATGAGGTGCACAATAAACTAGCCACTACCCTCCACAGGATGGATATGAGATGCACAATAAACTAGCCACTACCCTCCACATGATGGATATGAGGTGCACAATAAACTAGCCACTACCCTCCACAGGATGGATATGAGGTCCACAATAAACTAGCCACTACCATCCACAGGATGGATATGAGGTGTACAATAAACTAGCCACTACCCTCCACAGGATGGATATGAGGTGCACAATAAACTAGCCACTACCATCCACAGGATGGATATGAGGGGCACAATAAACTAGCCACTACCATCCACAGGATGGATATGAGGGGCACAATAAACTAGCCACTACCATCCACAGGATGGATATGAGGGGCACAATAAACTAGCCACTACAAACCACAGGATGGATATGAGGTGCACAATATACTAGCCACTACCCACCACAGGATGTATATGAGGTGCACAATAAACTAGCCACTACCCACCACAGGATGGATATGAGGTGCACAATAAACTAGCCACTACCATCCACAGGATGGATATGAGGTACACAATAAACTAGCCACTACCCTCCACAGGATGGATATGAGGTCCACAATAAACTAGCCACTACCATCCACAGGATGGATATGAGGTGCACAATAAACTAGCCACTACCCTCCACAGGATGGATATGAGGGGCACAATAAACTAGCCACTACCCTCCACAGGATGGATATGAGGGGCACAATAAACTAGCCACTACCATCCACAGGATGGATATGAGGTGCACAATAAACTAGCCACTACCATCCACAGGATGGATATGAGGGGCACAATAAACTAGCCACTACCCTCCACTGGATGGATATGAGGGGCACAATAAACTAGCCACTACCATCCACAGGATGGATATGAGGGGCACAATAAACTAGCCACTACCCTCCACAGAATGGATATGAGGGGCACAATAAACTAGCCACTACCATCCACATGATGGATATGAGGGGCACAATAAACTAGCCACAACCATCCACAGGATGGATATGAGGTGCACAATAAACTAGCCACTACCATCCACAGGATGGATATGAGGGGCACAATAAACTAGCCACTACCATCCACAGGATGGATTTGAGGGGCACAATAAACTAGCCACTACCCTCCACAGGATGGATATGAGGGGCACAATAAACTAGCCCTTTCGGCAGCAATATTTGTTGGTGGAGTGAGGATAGGATGGTGTAGAGCGGGTTGAAGGTAGAAGTGTGGTTGTTTATGGGTAGAAACGTGTTGTATTTAACATCTTGGTTGTAAGAAAGACACGTTGCTTCACTCTAAATCTAACTCAGTATATTTTTACTTATTTCATCTTAGTTTTCACACTTGAAGTGTCAGAAGTTTAGTGGTGTCAGAAGTTTAGTGGTGTCAGAAGTTTAGTGGTGTCAGAAGTTTAGTGGTGTCAGAAGTTTAGTGGTGTCAGAAGTTTAATGGTGTCAGAAGTTTAGTGGTGTCAGAAGTTTAGTGGTGTCAGAAGTTTAGTGGTGTCAGAAGTTTAGTGGTGTCAGAAGTTTAGTGGTGTCAGAAGTTTAGTGGTGTCAGAAGTTTAGTGGTGTCAGAAGTTTAGTGGTGTCAGAAGTTTAGTGGTGTCAGAGGAGATGGTGAAGGAAAGTATGTGAAAGGAAATTGAGGAGGAAAAGAGAGGAAGAGAAGAAACTGAGGAAGGAAGGAAAGAGAGGAAAGTAAGGAAGGAGAAAAAGAGAGGATTTATGAGATCAAGCAGGTTGTTATGGTTGTGTTGGCATGTCAGCTGCTGGCTACAACACCTTTCCTTACCTGTACCTTAGAAATACCTTTGAAAGGTTTCCAGAGTTTTCCCATTTCCTGCAGCCCGTCCTCAGTCCAGGCTTCACTTGTGCTGCCTGATCAACCAGGTTATTGCCAGCGGCCCGCTGGCCCACATATCCATCACAACCTGGTTGATCTAACACTTGACGGAGGTACATAGCCAAGTTCCTCTTAAAATCTTCTACACTTGTTACGGTAATGTTTGTGATATCTTGTGGTAGTGTGTTAACAGTCAGGGACCTCGGATGTTGATACAGTGTTCGCTTATTGTGCCCACGGTGCCCATGCACCTCAGCTTCTCAGTAATTTAAATTATGTATTGGCTTTATGCAGTCCGTAAATAATATCTTTATTAATTCCAGCTCTGATATGTCTCCTGCCTTGAAAGGAGCCGCCAACACTGAACAGTACTCTAAGCAAGAGAGCACAAGTGGTTTGAAAATGCCATCATTGACACTGTTTCCTCCTGTATTGAAAGCTTTCATTACCGACCACGTCATTTTTCTGGCTTATTGTGTTCCCTGAAGGAAAGTTCAGCTGACATTATTTCACCTAGATCTTTCACATGTTCTGTTTGGTGATCTTAAAACGTCCCCATCATTCTGAATATCTACTCACTTGAAAGACGTAGAGTGAGAACCCAGAACCTACTCTCACTTGACGTAGACTGAGAGCTTAGAACTTGCTCTCACTTGACGTAGACTGAGAGCTCAGAACACTCTCACTTGACGTAGACTGAGAGCTTAGAACTTGCTCTCACTTGACGTAGACTGAGAGCTCAGAACACTCTCACTTGACGTAGACTGAGAGCTTAGAACCTACTCACTTGACGTAGTCTGAGAGCTTAGAACCTACTCACTTGACGTAGACTGAGAGCTTAGTACCTACTCACTTGATGTAGACTGAGAGCTTAGAACCTACTCACTTGACGTAGACTGAGAGCCCAGAGCCTACTCTCACTTGAAAGACGTAGATTAAACTGAGTCTACCTACCTGGAGTCTACCTGGAGGGTATTCCGGGAGTCAACGCCCCCGCAGCCCAGTCCTTGACCAGGCCTCCCGGTGGATCAGGGCCTGATCAACCAGGCTGTTACTGCTGGCCGCACTGATGGATGAATCATGTACATAAATGTACCAAGGACATGTAAACAAGAGCAAATATACACTGAATAAATTCCGCCTTAAGAGGATGTAGGGAAGTAGTGCTGAGTTGTGGCGTCACGGGGGTCATACCTGGATAGCCTTGAAACTGAGTTGGGCAGATATATAGGAACATAAAGAAGGAGCACTGCAGCAGGCTCACTGGCTCATGCTGGGCAGGTCCAAGTTACCTGTTATATGAGTGAGAAGGATTGGGTGTGAGTATAACCTGCCTAGCATGGGCTAGTAGGCTTATTGTTGTGTTCTTATGTTCTCATGGCTGGTGATTTACGTCAGTGATTTATGAATTGGTGGGTTGATGTGGGAGTTGTAGGGGGAAGGGGAGATGATGGCTAAGTTGTTGGGGATGGTGGTGGTAGCGGTGATGGTGGTAGTAGTGATGGTGGTGGTAGTAGCGATGATGATGATGGTGGTAGTGGTGATGGTGATGACGCTAGTGATGGTAGTGATGATGACGGTAGTGATGATGACGGTAGTGATGATGACGGTAGTGATGATGACGGTAGTGATGATGACGGTAGTGATGATGACGGTAGTGATGATGACGGTAGTGATGATGACGGTAGTGATGGTGGTAGTGATGATGGTGATGACGCTAGTGATGGTAGTGATGATGGTGATGACGGTAATGATGATGGTGATGGTGGAGAAAAGTGTAGCAGTGTGCCAGTAGAGGAGAGGCAGCCATTACCTCAGATTAAAGCAACCATTAGTCTAGACAAGCGTTAGTTTCCGGCTTTGACTTGTCAGCAGCCCGGCCCTCAGAGGGAGCCCTCAGGGAGAGCCCTCAGGGGAGCCCTCAGGGGGAGCCCTCAAAGGGGAGCTCTAGGGAAACCCCTCAAGAGGACCTCTCAGGGAAAGCCCTCAAGGAAAGCTCTCAGGGAAAGCCCTCAAGGAAAGCTCTCAGGGGAACCTCTCAGGCAAAGCCCTTAAGGAAGCCCTCAGTAGCCGGCCTTGACGGGAGAACTCTTTAAGGCAAAGCCCTCAATGAAAGACTTTGTAGTGTGGTCCTCGAGGGATGATAACCTTAGTATCGTGGTCTTCATAAGGAACCCTTAGTACCATGGTCCTCAGGGGAGCCCTCAGGGGAGCCCTCAGGGGAGCCATTAGGAGAAGCTCTCAGGGTAAGCTTTCAGGAGTTGAAGCATACGGGTAAAAATGTAACCCCAGCGAATTACTACGTACATTGTTTAGATTTTGTCGCCAAAGTGATTAATTTGTTGTGCACCTTATGTCCATCTTGTGGAGGGTAGCACAAGTGTACATGGGTACACAAAATACCCAGGAACTAGACCCAGAAGTGTTAACAGGAGTACCTGTAGATTTATATCTATAATTGTCTTATCTGTTGCGAGAAAAAATAGGTTGTTCACTTAATATGTCTGGTATGTTATTTTCATTAATAAAATACATTGGTGTATCACATAGGTTATTAAAATACTATTTATATATTGCTCATAAAGTGTACAATGAAAGACTGTGTTTAATAAGTGACCATAAGGTTCACCACATACTTTTTACATTTAGTTTTGATCAAGATGACTCACGAAATCGTAATGACACGATTGCAAACAAACCATACCACGGGTGGGGTTAGAACTCGCGGTCAGAGAGTCTCAAAACTCCAGACCGTCCCGACGGTCTGGAGTTTTGAGACTCTCTGATCGCGGGTTCTAACCCCACCCGTGGTATGGTTAGTTTTGATCAAGTTTTAAAGGACCTCAGTGGAAATAAGTCACTCTGACTTTCTTGGGTTGTCTTAGATTCCAGGTTCTCTACACATATTCTGCTATGTATGATAATCTATGTAACTGTATATGTGTATACCTGAATAAACTTTCTATCTGCGTGACTACCAGAAGTGCTTGTAGCCAAGCCTAAGCCTAGCTACTACAACATCAGTCAGTCTGTTTACATTGCAAGTTGCTCCAGTAACATACTTACGTCCAACGTTCTGACTACATTCTATGACATTCACTTTCATTATTTCCTTCTCTCCTCCTAATATTATTTCTAATGCTAATGAAGTTATATTCTTCGTTTTCTTTCATGGTTATTTCTTTGGCTAACTTATGAACTTTAATTTCAAGGAGCAATTAAATATGTGATGGCATCTCCAGTGAGCATGTTGTTAGTCACTACGTGTGTCAACTGCCTCATTGATGATATATAATCGTTGATGATTACAGAGTGAGGCTCCGAGTCCGGGGAAGTGAGAGTCCGGGGAAGTGAGAGTCCGGGGAAGTTAACTGCCTAAGAAGACAGGAGAGAGTGAAGATTGAGGCTTGAGAAATCAAACTGGTGATAAACCACACTGATAATGTTCCTAGTTACTCTAGTATCAGTGACATGATAATTGATATTAACACTGTAATTGGTATTAGAATGTTAAGATATAAACCAGACACTGTCACTATAAATCTTACTAAATGTCTAGAAATAAACACATCTGAGTTATGAAAACATGTAATTATATAAGTTTTATAACCTGCACGAACTGTGTCAATGTAAACAACAAGAGCATTTCACTCCTCCATGGAAATTGTATTAAATTAATATCACATATCTAAGTCTCTCCCAAGAAGGTCATCACTAGTCATTCCTTGCTTAAATCACTTGCATAAACAATTGCTCAAGAAGAAATTTCTTGCTTAACTGTTAGTAATAATATAAATTACAAATCATATACACTGATAGATCTAAGCAGGAGTCTACTGGCAGGGCTGCATCTGCTCTTGTTGTCACCTCCAGCAGGAGTCTACTGGCAGGGCTGCATCTGCTCTTGTTGTCACCTCCAGCAGGAGTCTACTGGCAGGGCTGCATCTGCTCTTGTTGTCACCTCCAGCAGGAGTCTACTGGCAGGGCTGCATCTGCTCTTGTTGTCACCTCCAGCAGGAGTCTACTGGCAGGGCTGCATCTGCTCTTGTTGTCACCTCCAGCAGGAGTCTACTGGCAAGGCTGCATCTGCTCTTGTTGTCACCTCCAGCAGGAGTCTACTGGCAGGGCTGCATGTGCTCTTGTTGTCACCTCCAGCAGGAGTCTACTGGCAGGGCTGCATCTGCTCTTGTTGTCACCTCCAGCAGGAGTCTACTGGCAGGGCTGCATCTGCTCTTGTTGTCACCTCCAGCAGGAGTCTACTGGCAGGGCTGCATCTGCTCTTGTTGTCACCTCCAGCAGGAGTCTACTGGCAAGGCTGCATCTGCTCTTGTTGTCACCTCCAGCAGGAGTCTACTGGCAGGGCTGCATCTGCTCTTGTTGTCACCTCCAGCAGGAGTCTACTGGCAGGGCTGCATCTGCTCTTGTTGTCACCTCCAGCAGGAGTCTACTGGCAAGGCTGCAGTTGCTCTTGTTGTCACCTCCAGCAGGAGTCTACTGGCAAGGCTGCATCTGCTCTTGTTGTCACCTCCAGCAGGAGTCTACTGGCAAGGCTGCATCTGCTCTTGTTGTCACCTCCAGCAGGAGTCTACTGGCAAGGCTGCATCTGCTCTTGTTGTCACCTCCAGCAGGAGTCTACTGGCAGGGCTGCAGTTGCTCTTGTTGTCACCTCCAGCAGGAGTCTACTGGCAGGGCTGCAGTTGCTCTTGTTGTCACCTCCAGCAGGAATCTACTGGCAGGGCTGCAGTTGCTCTTGTTGTCACCTCCAGCAGGAGTCTACTGGCAGGGCTGCAGTTGCTCTTGTTGTCACCTCCAGCAGGAGTCTACTGGCAGGGCTGCAGTTGTAGACTCCCTACATAAGAACTATAACAACCATATTGAGTTAGACAAGAATTAACAACTGAGCTTCTACATTGCAAACTGAATTGTTTGTCATCGTAATGGCACTAAAGTTATGACACTGAGCTTGACACTTTGATTATTACAGATTCCGTGTCATCACTGAAGGCTCTTGACTCACATAGTGACTAACAACATTCTTATTGGAGAAGCAAAGTACAGATATTAAAAAAAAATCAGAAAGAAAAAAACAATGTACAATTCCATCACAGGTTGAATTACCCTTGTGATAGTTTGTGAATTAGCCAAAGAAAGAACTTCGAAGAAAGAGGTTGAATATAACCTTGGTCTGTGATTATAAATATTTTTGATATATGCAAATACAAGGAAGGAGGATTCTTCACTGTATTGGTCTGAAGAAGTCACTGCCTGGCGAAACGTTCCTTCAATAAAGCTTCCAAAATGTGACACATTTGTCTCATTCTTCAACTTGTCGGTTTTCTAAGTCATTTACAAAAGAATCATCAGAGCTTGATCGCTAACGCACTCACCTCACACACTGACGTCCGGGGGTCGATCCCCAGTACGGGTGGAAACATTAGAAAGTGTTTCCTTAAGACACCTGCTGTCTATGTTCACCCATCAGTAAAATGGGTACCTGGGTGTTAGTCGACTGGTGTGGGTCGCATCCTGGGACAAAACTGACCTAATTTGCCCGAAATACTCAGCATAACAAGCGGCTTTCTATATAGTAGTATGTCATTGATGTCAGCTACGACTGTATACCTTGTACATGTACTTGTAGAAATAAAGATTATTATTATTATTAAATTTTCTCATTTTCAAATTAAGCGATAAATTTCATTTTCGTGTTATAAACTACATTTGAGAAATTCAGTCATACTGTTTTATATATATATATCATATATATATAATATATATATATATATATATATATATATATATATATATATATATATATATATATATATATATTCAATAAGGATAATAAACGTGATATAAATATCCAAGACACCACTATGAAAAATGAAGAATTCAAGCTCACTACTCACATTATCAAGAACTTGATATTAGATCTGAAACTACTATTTCATATCTGCTTATATATATATATATATATATATATATATATATATATATATCATATATATATATATATATCTAGTTAACACTATTTCTCAGGTTTTTTCATATGTATGGTGAATCTCGCTTCTCATTCGCCACATCTGTGACTACATTGAAAATATGTTCCACCTGCGAGATGAGACATAATCTGTAGATATTATCCGGGTGTACTGATGGTAGGCTTTTTGAGGCCTAGTTCCTAGGCCTTTTGTATCCATATGTTTTGGTGTAGCAGTCTACCCTCACTTGAGGTGGGACGAGTGGGGAAGGGGGTAATGGGAGAGGAGTGGGGAAGGGGGTAATGGGAGAGGAGTGGGGAAGGGGGTAATGGGAGAGGAGTGGGTAAGGGGGTAATGGGAGAGGAGTGGGGAAGGGGGTAATGGGAGACTGGCGGTCATGAAGGCTGTCCCACTCAGCTGTGTGCAAGTGGACCACTCACCCCCTTTTTTCCCCTTTAACCCCCTTTTTTTCTGGAGTCTTTTTTCTCCTCGCTGCCTCCCTGTCTTCATCCCTCAACGTCGCAGCCCAGTTGTCAGCCTCCAAATCTCTGCCCCCATCCCTTCCCCCCCCGCTCTCACACACTCACACTTGTCTTCACAGCTCTCACACACTCACACTTGTCTTCACAGCTCTCTCACACTCACACTTGTCTTCACAGCTCTCTCACACTCACACTTGTCTTCACAGCTCTCTCACACACTCACACTTGTCTTCACAGCTCTCTCACACACTCACACTTGTCTTCACAGCTCTCTCACACACTCACACTTGTCTTCACAGCTCTCACACACACTCACACTCCCTCAGACACACTTGTCTTCTCAGCTCTCACACACCACACTTATCTTCCAGCTCCACCACTCACACTTGTCTTCTCAGCTCTCACACACACACTTGTCTTCCAGCTCCTCATCACACACACTTGTCTTCTCAGCTCTCACACACCACACTTGTCTTCACAGCTCCCTCACTCACACACACTTGTCTTCTCAGCTCTCACACACACACACTTGTCTTCTCAGCTCTCACACACTCACACTTGTCTTCTCAGCTCTCACACACACACTTGTCTTCACAGCTCCCTCACTCACACACACTTTTCTTCTCAGCTCTCACACACACACACTTGTCTTCCAGCTCTCACACACTCACACTTGTCTTCACAGCTCCCTCACTCACACTTGTCTTCTCAGCTCTCACACACTCACACTTGTCTTCTCAGCTCCCTCACCACCACACTTGTCTTCTCAGCTCTCACACTCACACTTGTCTTCACAGCTCTCACTCACTCACACTTGTCTTCTCAGCTCTCACACACCACACTTGTCTTCTCAGCTCTCACACACTCACACTTGTCTTCTCAGCTCTCACACACTACACTTGTCTTCACAGCTCTCACACACTCACACTTGTCTTCACAGCTCTCTCACACCCCACATTTGTCTTCTCAGCTCCCCTCACACTTGTCTTCTCAGCTCTCACCACCCCACACTTGTCTTCTCAGCTCTCACACACTCACACTTGTCTTCACAGCTCTCACACACCACACTTGTCTTCTCAGCTCTCACACACTCACTTGTCTTCTCAGCTCTCACACACTCACACTTGTCTTCTCAGCTCTCACACACTCACACTTGTCTCTCAGCTCTCACACACTCACACTTGTCTTCTCAGCTCTCCCCACCTCACACTTGTCTTCTCAGCTCTCACACACTCACACTTGTCTTCTCAGCTCTCCCCACACTTCACCACACTTGTCTTCACAGCTCTCACACACTCACACTTGTCTTCCAGCTCTCACACACACACACTTGTCTTCACAGCTCCTCACACACTCACACTTGTCTTCCAGCTCCCTCACTCACCCCTTGTCTTCTCAGCTCTCACACACTCACACTTGTCTTCTCAGCTCTCACACACTCACACTTGTCTTCCAGCTCTCACACACCACACTTGTCTTCACAGCTCTCACACACTCACATTGTCTTCTCAGCTCTCACACACTCACACTTGTCTTCTCAGCTCTCCACATTGTCTCCACTACCACTTGTCTTCTCAGCTCTCACACACTCACACTTGTCTTCTCAGCTCTCACACACTCACACTTGTCTTCTCAGCTCTCACACACTCACACTTGTCTTCTCAGCTCTCACACACTCACACTTGTCTTCTCAGCTCTCACACACTCACACTTGTCTTCTCAGCTCTCACACACTCACACTTGTCTTCACAGCTCTCACACACTCACACTTGTCTTCTCAGCTCTCACACACACACACTTGTCTTCACAGCTCTCACACACTCACACTTGTCTTCACAGCTCCCTCACTCACACTTGTCTTCACAGCTCTCACACACTCACACTTGTCTTCTCAGCTCTCACACACTCACACTTGTCTTCTCAGCTCTCACACACTCACACTTGTCTTCTCAGCTCTCACACACTCACACTTGTCTTCTCAGCTCTCACACACTCACACTTGTCTTCACAGCTCTCACACACACACTTGTCTTCACAGCTCTCACACACTCACACTTGTCTTCTCAGCTCTCACACACTCACACTTGTCTTCACAGCTCTCACACACTCACACTTGTCTTCTCAGCTCTCCACACACTCACACTTGTCTTCTCAGCTCTCACACACTCACACTTGTCTTCTCAGCTTCACACACTCACACTTGTCTTCTCAGCTCTCACACACTCACACTTGTCTTCCAGCTCTCACACACCACACTTGTCTTCACAGCTCTCACACACTCACACTTGTCTTCACAGCTCTCACACACATCCACTGTCTTCACAGCTCTCACACATCACCTTGTCTTCCGCTCTCACACACTCACACTTGGTTGTTGGTCTTTGTTTTGCATTTGTATTTAGTCAGTGTTGTATATTATTTCAGTGTTGTATATTGTCAGTGTTGTATATATTGTCGTGTTTATATTGTCAGTGTTGTATATGATTTCAGTGTTGTATATTATTTCAGTGTTATATTATTGTCAGTGTTGTATATTGTCAGTGTTGTATATTATTGTCAGTGTTGTATATGATTGTCAGTGTTGTATATGATTGTCAGTGTTGTATATTATTGTCAGTGTTGTGTATGATTATCAGTGTTGGTATGATTGTCGTGTTGTATGATTGTCAGTGTTTGTGTTTGTCAGTGTTAACATTTATTGTCAGTGTTGTATATGATTGTCAGTTTGTATATGATTTCATGTTGTGTATGATTATCAGTGTTGTGTACATTGTCAGTGCTGTACATTATTGTCAGTGTTGTGTATGATTGTCAGTGTTTGTGTTTGTCAGTGTTGTATATTGTCAGTGTTG
>WNWK01019914.1:0-36866 GCA_009830355.1 Cherax destructor | reverse complement strand
GTGTGTGGTGTGTGTGTGTAGTGTGTAGTGTGTGTGTGTGTGTGTGTAGTGTTTAGTGTGTGGTGTGTGTGTGTGTGTGTAGTGTGTGTAGTGTGTGTGTGTGTGTGTGTTAGTGTGTGTGTGTAGTGTGTGTGTGTATGTGTGTGTGTGTAGTGTGTGTGTGTGTGTGTGTGTGTGTGTGTGTGTGTAGTGTGTGTGTAGTGTGTAGTGTGTGTAGTGTGTGTAGTGTAGTGTAGTGTGTGTAGTGTGTGTAGTGTGTGAGAGAGAGAGATTTCAGTTTGTTTAGAGACCATCATCATGTAGTCACCCCAAACTCCATTAAAGTCTTGCTTTACTGTGTGTGGGGGGGGGGATGCCTGGCTGCTCCAGCTGGCTGGGAGCCTGGCTGCTCCAGCTGGCTGGGAGCCTGGCTGCTCCAGCTGGCTGGGAGCCTGGCTCCTCCAGCTGGCTGGATGCCTGGCTCCTCCAGCTGGCTCGATGCCTGGCTGCTACAGCTGGCTGGGCGCCTGGCTGCTACAGCTGGCTGGGCGCCTGGCTGCTACAGCTGGCTCGATGCCTGGCTCCTCCAGCTGGCTGGGCGCCTGGCTCCTCCAGCTGGCTGGGCGCCTGGCTCCTCCAGCTGGCTGGGCGCCTGGCTCCTCCAGCTGGCTGGGCGCCTGGCTCCTCCAGCTGGCCGGGCGCCTGGCTCCTCCAGCTGGCTGGATGCCTGGCTGCTCCAGCTGGCTGGATGCCTGGCTGCTCCAGCTGGCTGGATGCCTGGCTGCTCCAGCTGGCTAGATGCCTGGCTCCTCCAGCTGGCTGGGCGCCTGGCTCCTCCAGCTGGCTGGGCGCCTGGCTGCTCCAGCTGGCTGGGCGCCTGGCTCCTCCAGCTGGCTGGGAGCCTGGCTGCTCCAGCTGGCTGGGCGCCTGGCTGCTCCAGCTGGCTGGGAGCCTGGTTGCTCCAGCTGGCTGGGCGCCTGGCTGCTCCAGCTGGCTGGGCGCCTGGCTGCTCCAGCTGGCTGGTCGACTGGCTGCTCCAGCTGGCTGGGCGCCTGGCTCCTCCAGCTGGCTGGGCGACTGGCTGCTCCAGCTGGCTGGGCGCCTGGCTGCTCCAGCTGGCTGGGCGCTTGGCTCCTCCAGCTGGCTGGGCGCCTGGCTGCTCCAGCTGGCTGGGCGACTGGCTCCTCCAGCTGGCTGGGCGCCTGCCTGGCTGCTCCAGCTGGCTGGGCGACTGGCTCCTCCAGCTGGCTGGGCGCTTGGCTCCTCCAGCTGGCTGGGCGCCTGGCTCCTCCAGCTGGCTGGGCGCCTGGCTGCTCCAGCTGGCTGGGCGACTGGCTCCTCCAGCTGGCTGTTCGCCTGGCTGCTCCAGCTGGCTGGCTTGGCCTTAGCTGGCTGGGCGTCTTCTTAGCTGGCTGGGCGCTGGCTGCTCCAGCTGGCTGGGCGCCTGGCTGCTCCAGCTGGCTGGGCGCCTGGCTGCTCCAGCTGGCTGGGCGCCTGGATGCTCCAGCTGGCTGGGCGACTGGTATGGCGTGTCGTAGCTTTGGGAGGTGGGAACTGAGATGATGGTTAGACGAATGTGCATAATTACCTATTTGTGGTTGCAGGGATCGAGACACAGCTCCTGGCCCTGAATCTTCATTGATCGCTATTAGGTCCACACACTCCCTGCTCCATGAGCTTTATCATACCTCTTCTTAAAGCTATGTATGGATCCTGCCTCCTCTACATCACTCTCCAGATTGTTCCACTTCCTGACAACTCTGTGACTGAAGAAATACTTCCTAACATCCCTGTGACTCATGTGAGTCTTCAACTTCCAGTTGTCCCCCCATGTTGCTGTGACCCCATGTTGCTGTGACCCCTTGTTGTTGTGTACCTTTGTTGCTGTGTCCCTTTATTGCTGTGACCCCTTGTTGTTGTGTCCCTTTGTTGCTGTGACCCCTTGTTGCTGTGACCCCTTGTTGCTGTGTCCCTTTGTTGCTGTGACCCCTTGTTGCTGTGTCCCTTGCTGCGACCCCTTGTTGCTGTGTCCCTTTTTTGCTGTGACCCCTTGTTGCTGTGACCCTTTGTTGCTGTGACCCCTTGTTGCTGTGTCCCTTTGTTGCTGCGACCCCTTGTTGCTGCGATCCCTTGTTGCTGCGACCCCTTGTTGCTGTGACCCCTTGTTGCTGTGTCCCTTTGTTGCTGTGACCCCTTGTTGCTGCGACCCCTTGTTGCTGCGACCCCTTGTTGCTGCAACCCCTTATTGCTGCAACCCCTTGTTGCTGCAACCCCTTGTTGCTGCAACCCCTTGTTGCTGCAACCCCTTGTTGCTGCAACCCCTTGTTGCTGCGACCCCTTGTTGCTGCGACCCCTTGTTGCTGCGACCCCTTGTTGCTGCGACCCCTTGTTGCTGCAACCCCTTGTTGCTGCGACCCCTTGTTGCTGCGACCCCTTGTTGCTGCAACCCCTTGTTGCTGCAACCTCTTGTTGCTGCAACCCCTTGTTGCTGCAACCCCTTGTTGCTGCGACCCCTTGTTGCTGCGACCCGTTGATGCTGCGACCCCTTGTTGCTGCGACCCCTTGTTGCTGCGACCCCTTGTTGCTGCGACCCCTTGTTGCTGCGACCCCTTGTTCCTGCGACCCCTTGGTGCTGCGACCCCTTGTTGCTGCGACCCCTTGTTGCTGCGACCTCTTGTTGCTGTGTCCCCTTGTTGTGTCCCTTTGTTGCTGTGACCCCTTGTTGCTGTGACCCCTTGTTGCTGTGACCCCTTGTTGCTGTGTCCCTTTGTTGCTGTGACCCCTTGTTGCTGCGACCTCTTGTTGCTGCGACCCCTTGTTGCTGCGACCCTTTGATGCTGCGACCCCTTGTTGCTGCGACCCCTTGTTGCTGCGACCCCTTGTTGCTGCGACCCCTTGTTGCTGCAACCCCTTGTTGCTGCAACCCCTTGTTGCTGCAACCCCTTGTTGCTGCGACCCCTTGTTGCTGCGACCCCTTGTTGCTGCGACCCTTGTTGCTGCGACCCCTTGTTGCTGCGACCCCTTGTTGCTGCGACCCCTTGTTGCTGCGACCCTTGTTGCTGCGACCCTTTGTTGCTGCAACCCCTTGTTGCTGCGACCCTTGTTGCTACAACCCTTGTTGCTACAACCCCTTGTTGCTGCAACCCTTGTTTCTGCAACCCCTTGTTGCTGCGACCTCTTGTTGCTGCGACCCCTTGTTGCTACGACCCCTTGTTGCTGCGACCCCTTGTTGCTGCAACCCCTTGTTTCTGCAACCCTTGTTGCTGCAACCCCTTGTTGCTGCTACCCCTTGTTGCTGCGACCCCTTGTTGCTGCGACCCCTTGTTGCTGCAACCCCTTGTTTCTGCAACCCCTTGTTGCTGCGACCCCTTGTTGCTGCAACCCCTTGTTTCTGCAACCCCTTGTTGCTGCGTACCCGTTGCTGCAAACCCTTGTTGCTGCAAACCCTTGTTGCTGCAACCCCTTGTTGCTGCAACCCCTTGTTGGTGCGACCCCTTGTTGCTGCGTACCCGTTGCTGCAACCCCTTGTTTCTGCAACCCCTTGTTGCTGCAACCCCTTGTTGCTGCGACCCCTTGTTGCTGCGACCCCTTGTTGCTGCGACCCCTTGTTGCTGCGACCCCTTGTTGCTGCAACCCCTTGTTGCTGCAACCCCTTGTTGCTGCGACCCCTTGTTGCTGCAACCCCTTGTTGCTGCATCCCCTTGTTGCTGCAACTCCTTGTTGCTGCAACTCCTTGTTGCTGCGACCCCTTGTTGCTGCGACCCCTTGTTGCTGCGACCCCTTGTTGCTGCAACCCCTTGTTGCTGCAACCCTTGTTGCTGCAACCCCTTGTTGCTGCGACCCCTTGTTGCTGCGACCCTTGTTGGTGCAACCCCTTGTTGCTGCGACCCCTTGTTGCTGCGACCTTTTGTTGCTGCGACCCTTGTTGCTGCGACCCCTTGTTGCTGCGACCCCTTTTTGCTGCGACCCCTTGTTGCTGCGACCCCTTGTTGCTGCAACCCCTTGTTGCTGCGACCCCTTGTTGCTGCGACCTCTTGTTGCTGCAACCCCTTGTTGCTGCAACCCCTTGTTGCTGCAACCCCTTGGTGCTGCAACCCCTTGTTGCTGCAACCCCTTGTTGCTGCAACCCCTTGTTGTTGCAACCCCTTGTTGCTGCGACCCCTTGTTTCTGCAACCCCTTGTTGCTGCGGCCCTTGTTGCTGCAACCCTTGTTGCTGCAACCCCTTGTTGCTGCGACCCCTTGTTGCTGCGACCCTTTGTTGCTGCAACCCCTTGTTGCTGCAACCCCTTGTTGCTGCGACCCCTTGTTGCTGCAACCCCTTGTTTCTGCAACCCCTTGTTGCTGCTACCCCTTGTTGCTGCGACCCCTTGTTGCTGCGACCCCTTGTTTCTGCAACCCCTTGTTTCTGCAACCCCTTGTTGCTGCGTACCCGTTGCTGCAACCCCTTGTTGCTACAACCCCTTGTTGCTGCAACCCCTTGTTTCTGCAACCCCTTGTTGCTGCGTACCCGTTGCTGCAACCCTTGTTGCTGCGTACCTGTTGCTGCAACCCCATGTTGCTGCAACCCCTTGTTGCTGCAACCCCTTGTTGCTGCGTACCCGTTGCTGCAACCCCTTGTTTCTGCAACCTTTTGTTGCTGCAACACCTTGTTGCTGCGACCCCTTGTTGGTGCGACCCCTTGTTGCTGCGTACCCGTTGCTGCAACCCCTTGTTGCTGTGTCCCCTTGGAAATAAATGGTGTAAAATACCGACACAATGGAAAAATAAACACATAAGCAGTATAATGTGATCCTTTATTGACAACGTTTCGCCCACGCAGTGGGCTTTATCAAGTCACTAACACATCTACCTGGGTAAAAGATACATGAGTATAGGATTTAGTCAGGTGGAGAATGCTGACCCAGCATTCTCCACTGGATGAAGCATACGCGTGGGCGAAACCTTATCAATAAAGGATCACATTATACTGCGTATGTGTTTATCTTTCCACTGTGTCCCCTTGTTGCTGTGTCCCATCTCTGAAACATTCTATCCCTATCCCCATGTGTGTGTGAGAGAGAATTGGGAAAATGATAGAGGTTGTAGAGTCGGACATGATAAAAGAGTTTGGGGAGGAACGCTGGTGGTAGAGGTGTTGGTGGTGGTGGTAGAGGTGGTGGTGGTGGTAGAGGTGGTGGTGGTGGTGGTAGAGGTGGTGGTGGTGGTAGAGGTGGTGGTGGTGGTAGAGGTGGTGGTGGTGGTGGTGGTAGAGGTGGTGGTGGTGGTGGTAGAGGTGGTGGTGGTGGTAGAGGTGGTGGTGGTGGTGGTGGTAGAGGTGGTGGTGGTGGTAGAGGTGGTGGTGGTGGTAGAGGTGGTGGTGGTGGTGGTAGAGGTGGTGGTGGTGGTGGTAGAGGTGGTGGTGGTGGTGGTAGAGGTGGTGGTGGTGGTAGAGGTGGTGGTGGTGGTAGAGGTGGTGGTGGTGGTGGTAGAGGTGGTGGTGGTGGTGGTGGTAGAGGTGGTGGTGGTGGTGGTTGTGTAAGGGCGCAGCATTCAGTATGTGGCTGGTGTATTGGACGCTCACACTCTCTCAAACATACACAAAGTGTGTATGCTGCCAGGTTGAAACTGGGCTCCATCTTACCATAGATTGTGTGTGGTAGTGGCTGACCACCAGTGGTTTGTCACTATAGTCGTAGTTTAAGTGTGGTAGTGGCTTACCACCAGTGGTTTGTCACTATAGTCGTAGTTTAAGTGTGGAGTGGCTTACCACCAGTGGTTTGTCACTATAGTCGTAGTTTAAGTGTGGTAGTGGCTTACCACCAGTGGTTTGTGGTGACTATAGTCGTGTTGGTGTATGGTGTGTTTGTGATATATATTGTGTAGTGTTATGAAGGTGAGATGCCACACACTGCCCCACTGCTGCTGCAACCAGCAGTTGTAGTGGCAGTGTGTGTGTTGGGGGTGTTGCTTACTGTGTGCTGTCTCTTATTTTTGTTATACCACTACCACCACCATTGCTACCACCACCACTACAACCATCACCACCAATACTACCACCTCTAAAACCATCACCACCATTGCTACCACCACTACTACCACCACCACTACTACCACAACCACTACTACCACCACCACTACTACCACCACCACTACCACCACCATCACCACTACTACCACCACTACCACCACCACTACCACCACCACCACTACTACCATCACCACCACTGCTACCACCATCACTATTACTACCACCACTATCACCACCACTGCTACCACCACTACTACCATCACTACTACCACCACTACCACCACCACTACTACCACCACCACTACTACCACCACTACCACCAACACTACCACCACCACTACCACCACCACCACCACTACTACCATCACCACCACTGCTACCACCACTGCTACCACCATCACCACCAATACTACCACCTCTACCACCATCACCACCACTATTACCATCACTATTACTACCACCACCATCACCACCACTGCTACCACCACTACTACCATCACTACTACCACCACTACCACCACTACCACCACCACCACCACCACTACCACCACAACTACCACCACCACTACCACCACCACTACCACTACTACTACCATCACCACCACTACCACCACCACTACCACTACTACCACCATCACCACCACTACCACCACCACCATCACCACCATTGCTACTACCACCACCACTGCTACCACCATCACCACCAATACTACCACCTCTACCACCATCACTATTACTACCACCACCATCACCACCACTGCTACCACCACTACTACCATCACTACTACTACCACCATCACTACTACCACCATCACCACTACTACCTCCACCACCATCACTACTACCACGACTACCACCACCACTACTACCACCACCACTACTACCACCATCACCACTACTACCACCATCACCACTACTACCATCACCACCAATACTACCACCATCACCACTACTACCATCACCACCAATACTACCACCTCTAAAACCATCACCACCACTGCTACCACCACTACTACCATCACCACCACTGCTACCACCATCACCAATACTACCACCTCTACCACCATCACCACCACTATTACCATCACCACTATTACTACCACCATCATCACCACCACTACCACCACCACTACCACCATCACCACTACTACCACCATCACCACTACTACCACTACCATCACCACCAATACTACCACCTCTAAAACCATCACCACCACTGCTACCACCACTACTACCATCACCACCACTGCTACCACCATCACCAATACTACCACCTCTAAAACCATCACCACCACTGCTACCACCATCACCACCAATACTACCACCTCTACCACCATCACTACCAATACTACCACCTCTACCACCACCACCACCAATACTACCACCTCTACCACCATCACTACCAATACTACCACCTCTACCACCATCACTACCAATACTACCACCTCTACCACCATCATCACCACTACTACCATCACTACTACCATCACTACTACTACCACCATCACCACTACTACCACCACTACTACTACCATCATCACCACTACTACCACCACCACCATCACTACTACCACTACTACTACTATCACCACTACTACCACCACCACCATCACTACTACCACCACCACCACTATCACCATCACTACTACCACCACCATCACTACTACCACCACCACCATCACTACTACCCCCACCAGTACCACCATCACTTCCACCACCACCATCACTACTACCACCACTACCACCATCACCACTACTACCACCACCACCACCACTACTACCCCACCAGTCCACCACCACTACCACCACCACCATCACTACTACCACTACTACCACCATCACCACTACTACCCCCACCAGTACCACCATCATTACCACCACCACCATCACCACTACTACTACCACCAGTACCACCATCACTACCACCATCACTACTACCACCACCATCACTACTACCACCATCACCACTACTACCCCCACCAGTACCACAATCACTACCACCACCACCATCACTACTACCACCACTACCACCATCACTACCACCATCACTACTACCACCACTACCACCATCACCACTACTACCACCACTACCACTACTACCAATATTACCACTACTACCACCACCACTACCACCATCACTACCACCACCACCACCACCACCACCATCACTACTACCACCACCATCACTACTACCACCACACTCAGTAATACTCCCATCAATCAGTTAGGTTTGCAACAAGTGGCATACTTGGAAGGTATTTCTCTACCTGGAGAGTATACTTATACCTGGAGGTGGTATACCTCTACCTGGAGAGTATACTTATACCTGGAGGTGGTATACCTCTACCTGGAGAGTATACTTATACCTGGAGGTGGTATACCTCTACCTGGAGAGTATACTTATACCTGGAGGTGGTATACCTCTACCTGGAGAGTATACTTATACCTGGAGGTGGTATACCTCTACCTGGAGAGTATACTTATATCTGGATGTGGTATACCTCTACCTGGAGAGTATATACTTATACCTGGAGAGTATATACTTATACCTTGAGAGTATATACTTATACCTGGAGGGTGGTATATAAATAATTCAAATATCAATACGATATTCTGGTTAATATTCACAACATTGCAACAGTCAGAAAAAATAATATTTGTCTTCTCCTGTGTATGTGTAAAATCATTAATATATTACCAAAAATACCTTTGAAATATGTTAGTGTGACCCATACGTTGAAAGGTATGTTACGGTGTGACCCATACATTGTAAAGTATGTTAATGTGACCCATACATTGTAATGTTAGTGTGATCCATACATTGTAAAGTATGTTAGTGTGATCCATACATTGTAAAGTATGTTGGTGTGACCCATACATTGTAATGTTAGTGTGACCCATACATTGTAATGTTAGTGTGACCCATACATTGTAATGTTAGTGTGACCCATACATTGTAATGTTAGTGTGACCCATACATTGTAAAGTATGTGTGACCCATACATTGTAAAGTATGTTAGTGTGACTCATACATTGTAAAGTATGTTGGTGTGACCCATACTTTGTAAAGTAATATGTTAGTGTGACCCATACATTGAAAGGTATGTTAGTGTGACCCATACATTGTAAAGTATGTTAGTGTGACCCATACATTGTAAAGTATGTTAGTGTGACCCATATATTGAAAGGTATGTTAGTGTGATCCATACATTGTAAAGTATGTTAGTGTGACCCATACATTGTAAAGTATGTTAGTGTGACCCATACATTGAAAGGTATATTACAGTGACCCACACTGAAAAGTACATTAGTGTGACGCACACATTGAAAAGTATGTCAGTGTAACCCACTCTGAAAAGTGTTAGTGTGACCCATACATTGAAAAAGTACCTTACAGTGTGACCCAAACTTTGTAAAGTATGTTACAGTTAGACAAGTTGAAAAACTTACACACACACAAAGGTTTGCAACAAGACTAGTCCCAGAGCTAAGGGAAATGTCCTACATAGAAAGGTTAAGGGAAATCGACATGACGACACTGGACAGGAGGGTTAGGGAAGACATTATAACGACGTATAAAATACTGCGAGAACTTGACAGGGTGGACAGAGACAGGATGTTCCAGAGAGGGGACACACAATCAAGGGGTCACAATTAGAAGTTGAAGACTCAGATGAGTCAGAGGGATGTTAGAAAGTATTTCTTTAGTCATAGAGTTGTCAATAAGTGGAATAGTCTGGCAAGTGATGTGGTGGAGGCAGGAACCATACATAGTTTTAAGACAAGGTATGATAAAGTTCATGGAGCAGGGAGAGAGTGGACCTAGTAGCGATCAGTGAAGAGGCGGGGCCAAGAGCTATGACTCGACTCCTGCAACCACAAATAGGGGAGTACATACACATTGATTCCTGAAACCCTCTCCAGGTATATTCCAGATACACACACACACCAGGGGCCAGGAGCTATGACTCGACCCCTGCAAACACAACTAGGTGAGTACAACACACCACTCGAAACTGGGCAACTACCTGAGGTATGGAAGACAGCATATGTAGTTCCCATTTTTAAGAAAGGAAACAGAAACGAGGCACTAAACTATAGACCAGTGTCACTGACGTGTATAGTATGCAAAGTCATGGAGAAGATTATCAGGAGGAGAGTGGTAGAGCACCTGGAACAGAACAAGATTATAAATGACAACCAGCACGGATTCAGGGAAGGTAAATCCTGTGTCACAAACCTCCTGGAGTTTTATGACAAGGTAACAGAAGTAAGACACGAGAGAAGGGTGGGTTGACTGCATTTTCTTGGACTGCAAGAAGGCCTTCGATACAGTTCCTCACAAGAGATTAGTGCAGATGCTAGAGGATCAGGCACGTATAACAGGTAGGGCACTGCACTGGATCAGAGAATACCTGACAGGGAGGCAACAATAAGTCATGGTATGTGATGAAGTATCACAGTGGGCGCTTGTGATGAGCGGGGTCCCACAGGGGTCAGTCCTAGGACCAGTGCTATTTTTGGTATACTATGTGAATGACATGATGGAAGGGATAGATTCAGAAGTGTCCTTGTTCGCAGATGATGTGAAGTTAATGAGGAAAATTTAATCAGATGAGGATCTGGCAGGAGTACAAAGAGACCTGGACAGGCTGGACACGTGGTCCAGCAACTGGCTTCTCGAATTTAACCTCGCCAAATGCAAAATCATGAAGATTAGGGAAGGGCAAAGAAGACCGCAGCCAGAGTATAGGCTAGGTGGCCAAAGACTGCAAACCTCACTCAAGGAGAAAGATCTTGGGGTGAGTATAACACCGAGCACGTCTCCGGAAGTACACATCAACCAGATAACTGGTGCAGCATATGGGTGCCTGGCAAACCTGAGAATAGCTTCTGATACCTTAGTAAGGAATCGTTCAAGACACTGTACACTGTGTACATCAGGCCCATACTGGAGTATGCAGCACCAGTTTGGAACCCACACCTGGTCAAGCATGTCAAGAAATTAGAGACAGTGCAAAGGTTTGCAACAAGGTTAATTCCGGAGCTAAGGGGAATGTCCTATGAAGAGAGGTTAAGGGAAATCGGCCTGACGACACTGGAGTAAAGGAGGGTTAGGGGAGACATGATAACGACATACAAAATACAGTGGACCCTCGCTATTCGAACACTCCAAAACTCACCCTTTTATGTAAGTTTATTATTGTAAGTGCTTTTATAAGTGTATTTTTGGGGGTCTGAAATGGACTAATCTAATTTACATCATTCCTTATGGGAATAAATTCGTTTGGTAACAGCATTCTGGAATGAGGGTGAGTTTTGAAGTGTTCGAATAACGAGGGTCCACTGTACTGCGAGGAATAGATAAGGTGGATAGAGACAGGATGTTCCAGAGATGGGACACAAAAACAAGGAGTCACAATTGGAAGGTGAAGACTCAGACGAGTCAAAGGGATGTTAGGAAGTATTTCTTCAGTCATAGAGTTGTCAGGAAGTGGAATAGTCTGGCAAGTGATGTAGTGGAGGCTGGAACCATACATAGCTTTAAGATGAGGTATAATAAAGCTCATGGAGCAGGGAGAGAGAGGACCTAGTAGCAGTCAGTGAAGAGGCAGGGCCAGGAGCTAAGTCTCGACCCCTGCAACCACAATTAGGTGAGTACACACACACACACACCTGTGGGAAAGTACACACTTGTGTCCGTGGCACTTTCCTCCACCTGCACCATTCAAGGATGGAGGGTGCCTTTATACTAGTGAACTGTTCTTGTTCCAAGGAATTGGAGCCACCCTTCCCATCTCATTCCACAGACACTAAATGACCTCCATCGGTTTTTCTCTTACCTATTAATATCATAACAATAATAATTTCTTCTTCACTTCCCCATGGAGATAAGAGGAAATAAGAACAAGAACTAGTAAGAAAATAGAAGAAAACCCAGAGGGGTGTGTATATATATGCTTGTACATGCATGTGTAGTGTGACCTAAGTGTAAGTAGAAGTAGCAAGACGTACCTGAAATATTGCATATTTATGAGACAGAAAAAAGACACCAGCAATCCTACCATCATGTAAAACAATTACAGGTTTCCGTTTTACACTCACTTGACAGGACGGTAGTACCTCCCTTGGCGGTTGCTGTCTACCAACCTACTATCTATAAATAATAATTATAATACAATAATAATCGATTACGCACATACACATAGCAAAGACTTGACCCCTGCCACCTCATTTAGGTAGGTACACCTGATATTCAGTGAGTCGCCAAACTCAAGTGCTCAGATTATTTAAGTTATTTAGAATTCTCTGCATTCCTATACAAATAACAGTGCCTGATTATATAGATTTTATTATAATATTCAGAGTACTTTTCACGTTATAATATAACCCATTTCCGTAATTCATGCTACTTGTCATGTCGCCAAGTTTAGAAAAAAGGGTAAACAGCCCCATCATTTATGCTGAAAATGATGCTGGGGTTTTAGTCTGGCAAGCATTGCGTGGGAGTGACACCCTGGTATGAGTGACACACTGTGGGAATGGCACCCTGCTGGGTGCCACGCACACGAGGAGAGAAGACTCAGGGGAGTCATGATATCTACATACAAAATATTCAGAGGAATTGAGAGGGTAGACAGGAACAAGCTGTTTGAGAGGTGAGAAACAGGTGCTTAAGGACACAGTTGGCAGTTAAATAAACTGATGAACCACAGGGATATCAGGAAGAAGCAGTATTTCTGTAGCCTCAGAGTGGTCGGGGAGTTGAATTACCTTGACCAAGATGTGGCAGAGGCAAATGCCATACATAGTTTTAAGAGCAGGTATGATAAGGCCCAGAAGGCTAGGAGGGAAGGAATCTCGCAAGTGGCAAGTTGAGTGGCAGGGCCAGGCGCTAGGATTCAACCTCTGCAAGCACATTTAGGCATGTACATGCAGAGGGTAAAGTTGAGAGTGTTCTTCCTGTGTTCCACTTCCCTTGGTGAGGTTGAGTGTATACTTCCTGTGTTAGACCTCCCATGAACGTGCTCTTCCTGTTAGACCTCCCATGAACGTGCTCTTCCTGTTAGACCTCCCATGAACGTGCTCTTCCTGTTAGACCTCCCATGAACGTGCTCTTCCTGTTAGACCTCCCATGAACGTGCTCTTCCTGTTAGACCTCCCATGAACGTGCTCTTCCTGTTAGACCTCCCATGAACGTGCTCTTCCTGTTAGACCTCCCATGAATGTGCTCTTCCTGTTAGACCTCCCATGAACGTGCTCTTCCTGTTAGACTCCCTGAACGTGCTCTTCCTGTTAGACCTCCCTTGAACGTGCTCTTCCTGTTAGACCTCCCATGAACGTGCTCTTCCTGTTAGACCTCCCATGAAGTGCTCTTCCTGTTAGACCTCCCATGAAGTGCTCTTCCTGTTAGACCTCCCATGAACGTGCTCTTCCTGTTAGACCTCCCATGAACGTGCTCTTCCTGTTAGACCTCCCATGAACGTGCTCTTCCTGTTAGACCTCCCATGAACGTGCTCTTCCTGTTAGACCTCCCATGAACGTGCTCTTCCTGTTAGACCTCCCATGAACGTGCTCTTCCTGTTAGACCTCCCATGAACGTGCTCTTCCTGTTAGACCTCCCATGAACGTGCTCTTCCTGTTAGACCTTCCTCACTCACATGTAGCATACACTTCCTGTGTTCCACTTCCCTTGGTGAGGATCAGTGTACGGTTTTATGACTTTAAACCTTCCTTGTTGAGTTTTTTTTTATATGGATATCATGGTTTTAAACCTCCCTCATTGAGGTCTTTTATGTGTATGTTATGACTTAAACCACCTTCATGATTCACGAAATCGTAATAATACGATTGTAAACAAACCATGGTATAGGTTAAAACCCATGGCAAGTAAGTGGTAAAACTCCAGGCCAGTGCGTAAGCCACTGGGCCAGCTGGCTACAGTAAGATTCATCCAACTAGGTATATTTATACACCATAGGGAGGTCAGCATGGGCCACCACTCTGATCACAAATGCACTGGCTTGGAGCTTTACGACTCACTCGCCATGGGTTTAAAACCCACCTGTTCCATGGTTAGAATGTATTAGTTGCGAAAGTAATCCATTCATTACTTTGAGACACCTTCCATCGTCACTGTGGTGACAGGCTATGAGCAGTCTTGACAGGCTGTGAGCAGTCTTGACAGGCTGTGAGCAGTCTTGACAGGCTGTGAGCAGTCTTGAGAGGCTGTGAGCAGTCTCACTGCTTCATAAGACCCTAACATCACATTTTTTTTTTTTTTAATTAAATAGTGGTGAGATTTCCCCATTTGACAAAATTTGAAGTTTGCTGTAACTTAAAGACTTGGAATAATTTGTGGATAGGGTTTGGTCTGCAAGCAATATACAGTGGACCCCCGAGTTTCAGTCACCTCGGAAATCGAACAATTAAGTAAGTGTAATATTGTAAGTGCTTTTGTAAGTGTATTTTTGGGGGTCTGAAATGGACTAACCTACTTGACATTATTCCTTAAGGGAGTAAATTCGTTCGGTAATGGCACTTGAGCAGCCTTCTGGAATGAAATATGACCGAAACTCGGGGGTCCACTGTACATTACTGTGCTTACAATTGTTTTAATTATATTGTGGTTATATACAAGACAGTGCTGTATTAGTAATGATGGAGGTAAATTAGTATGTATAGTAGCAAGTTGTCAAGATACTTGAAAATAGGTAATGAAGATGGAGAGCTAGATTCCTGAGAGAACAGGATTTCAGAATTAATAATGCTGTTAAGAATTTTGATGTTAGACATTGAGTAATCAAATGGTTGTATTGTTTTGTAAATTATGCACTCTCTACCATGATTAGCTCTTGTTTATAGTAAGATATGGATAGGGAAATGAAGATGACATAGTAAGAAAATAAATTGGTCCAAATGCTGTGACTGATCCACAGTATTTCCTCCACAGAACGAAATCGCTGTGAGCGTAGACAGCACGGGCAGTAGTCACCAAGCTTCAGAGGAACACGTAGCGCACACTAGTCTTTATTATTTATAATGGATCTCTTCTTGAGTAACTACAGTGCCATATTTGACAATTAGAGTGAGCATATAGTGTGACTGCAACTTAAGTGCACCAGTTATAAACAGAATATTCATATCAAAAGCTTAATAGTAAATGAGTGAATCTAAACTATTGTGTCACATCATAGTGTGAATTTGAAGAAATAATTTGACCCAGTAATATTTTATAATAGAGTAATGGCACAATGATGATAATGGTGTAAGACGGTGAAAGAAGCACGGTGTGTTGTGGCCAGCCTGTGGTAGGCGACAAACAATGCCTCAGCAGAGGTTTGCGAGGATCTCGTCATTGGTAACAGTAATGTTGATACGTGGTAAAGTTCCTTGACCAGTCCTGGCGTGTCAAGTGCCAGACACTGAAGCAGGCCAACTACTGGCACTGCGTTCGCCCTCTTCTGTCTCCTGGTGCTAGAGACAGTCATGTGGTCCTATTTTGGAAGCAAACAGAGGAGGCCCAGTGCCTCCTCTGTTATGGATTATATTCGCCGTCTAAAAGTGTGGTAAGACCACTGAGTTTTATTTGCATCCTTCCTTTACCTGACACCTTTTTTGCACCATTCACTACCTTGTCATCCCACCCTGGACACCTCGTTCCTCATTCTGCGTATTTTGATTCATTCCATGTTAGTTTCCCACTGTGGCCGCTTTGTCCCCTTACCTATACATATTTTCCTATTTGACTCATCCAGTGTTAATAACCCACCATGGCTGCCTCACTCTTCCTAACCTATATTTCATATTGGATTCATCCAGTGTTAACTCACCCTGGCAGCCTCGCTCCTCACCTCATCCAGTGTCAACTCACCCTGGCTGCCTTGCTCCTCACCTCATCCAGTCTTAACATGAAGCACCCTCGAAAGTTTGGCCCACTTATTATTCAAAATCTGAACCATGGTTAAGAGCTTGATTTTTCTGCTTCGTTTGCAGTGTCGTATTTTGGTTCCCATTCTTAGATTTTATGCTATGAAAGATATTACATATTTTTATAACCTTGACGTTGTCTTGTTTCCTTACAAATTTTATTGTGTGTCTGATAGCTTTTATAATTGTTTTATGCAGCTTTAAAGAGATTTTCTTTGTTGTGTCGTAGCGTAGCATAACTTTTACTGTATGTGGTTACAGTAGCTGTTATGTAGTACTGTATCAGCAGTGATATAGTACTGTATCAGCAGTGATATAGTACTGTATCAGCAGTGATATAGTACTGTATCAGCAGTGATATAGTGAAGGAAGCTAGCCAGCTGTGTTAGCATTTGTGGCTATTAATTCCATTTGTGTTGATGGTGTCATGCTTGAGAGCCGCCTTCAATGATCACTTTCCTCTTAACATTTTTATAATATGCTATATTTTTGTAATGCATTTGCTGTATTTTGAAGAGTAGATACGATATTTCTCACGAGGCTAGGGCGAAGTGAATTCGGCAAGTGGCAAGTTAAGAGGCAGGGCCAGGAGCTATGTCTCAACCCCTGCAAGCACATATAGGATTATATGCTCACACAAAGGATGAGGGGTCGTTATTTACGAGCATCTCTAACCTTTGCCAGAAAAGACAACTTTATCCGAGGTTGATAAATCCAGATAAATTCCACTTTTGAAGTTAAAAACTTGAGTTCAGTATGTGGACACATGCTACTGTGTAGTAGTGGTACAGTATTATTTTGTATGGAAATTCTTGTAATTGTATCATTAAAAAAGTTTGTATCATTAAGAGTTGTAACCTCTCATATCGACAAGCAGGTGTACATGGGCATTATTGTTATCAGTATTATCAGTCTTTAATACCTCTAAAGAGAAACTTGGTATTGAAGTACAGTGTGCAACTTGTACAGTATGCAACTTGTACAGTACACAACTTGTACAGTACACAACTTGTACAGTACACAACTTGTTCAGTATGCAACTTGTACAGTATGCAACTTGTACAGTATGCAACTTGTACAGTATGCAACTTGTACAGTACACAACTTGTACATTATGCAACTTGTACAGTACACAACTTGTTCAGTATGCAACTTGTACAGTACACAACTTGTACAGTACACAACTTGTACAGTACACAACTTGTACAGTACACAACTTGTACAGCAACTGTACAGTACACAACGTTCAGTGCAACTTGTACAGTACACAACTTGTTCAGTATGCAACTTGTACAGTACACAACTTGTACAGTACACAACTTGTACAGTACACAACTTGTACAGTACACAACTTGTACAGTACACAACTTGTACAGTATGCAACTTGTACAGTACACAGCTTGTACAGTATGCAACTTTACAGTTGCTTCGATTATTTATTTGCATGTTTGTTCACAATGCTCATTTTTCCTTGCCTTAGCACATGACCTGTAACTTAAAAACAAAACGCAGGATTGGGTTTCCTGTACCCAAATTTAGTTTTTTCTAAACATTCTTTCGTCTAAATGTCAGTATTATTATTGAGATATATAAAGAGATACAGCCTTAAACAAAAAAAAATGTTAAACTTGAACCAATATAAGAAAAAAAATTAGTGGTACATATTTGCAAATTCTTAATTTGTGGGAACCTCTAGGAACCTGCTTGTTTGGACTGATGTTTATGCTCCAGTGTAAAAGTAATGCCAGCTTGCATGATTCACTGTTCTTACTATGCATAGGTACTTGTTATTGTGTACAATGAAAGCCACAATACTGTGGCTGAGCAATTCATGACTAACCAACAACTTTGAGACATTTTCAACCATATTTGAGTCTGTTCTGGATCATTATTTAGTCGCATGATAAGTAAGTTTATTTAGGTACAGATACACATAAGTACACTTATTATATGTAGTGTAAATTATGAAGGATAACCCAGCTGGGTTGGTAGTGCACTCAGCTCACACACTGAGGTCAGTGGTTCACTCCCCGGTACGGGTGGAAACATTAGGGCGTGTTTCCTTAAGACATCTGCTGTCCATGTTCACCTAGCAATAAAATAGGTACCTGGGTGTTAGTTGACTGGTGTGGGTCACATCCTGGGAACAAAATTAACCCAATTTGCCCGAAATTCTCTGCATAACCTGGGACTTTCTATACAGTATATCATTGATGTCAGCTATAGTCTGTATATGTTATAGAAATAAATATTATTATTATTATTAAAAAAAACTTACATTGAAACATTGTCTAAAACTTTTGTCTTGAATTTATGGGATGGGTGTGAATTAATATTGCGTGAGTGTAAAGTTTTATATAATAATATACAGTATATATAGTATACAGTGGACCCCTGGATTTCGTACAGCTCTCAACTCAAACAATTATGTAAGTGTATTTTTGTAAGTGCTTTTGTAAGTGTATTTTTGGGGGTCTGAAACGGACTAATGTAATTTACATTATTCCTTATGGGAACAAATTCGTTCGGTAATGGCCCTCGAACAGCATTCTGGAATGAATTATTGACGAAAACTGGGGTACCACTGTGTACTGGTATGGTTTGCTATAAAAACTGGTTTATAAATATAATTTACAGTACAGTGGACCCCCGCCTAATGAGCAAAATTCATTCCAGAAGCCTGCTCAAGTGCCATTACCGAACGAATTTTCTTCCTTAAGAAATAATGTCACGTAGGTTAGTCTATTTCAGACCCCCAAAAATACACTTCCACAAGCACTTACAATATTATACTTACATAATTGTATGATTTCCGGGGTGCTCGTTAGGCGGGGGTCCACTGTATATATATTGGTATAGTTTGCTATAAAAACTAGTTTTCACTTAAAAGTTATAAAAATGTGTATAAAAGGCTTGGTGGATGTGTTTCACATAATGTTTTATTAAAAAATGATTTTTGCAAATTAATTTGTTGGGGTACATTGTTTTTCTGTTTGTTACATCATGTTTTTAACATTTTACTCCACTTGATTTAATAAAAAAAAATCAAGTTAATGATAAGCTAATTCATAAATTTGTTAGAATATAAGTATAGCAACAAGTGTAGGATAACAAAAGGTTAAATCTTTTCCCTCAAAATACATCCAGTCCCTGCAGTTCTGTACAGGAGGTACTCCACATTCGCGAGGGGTAGGGGATCAAAAACCTCACGAATCTTGAAAATTTGTGAATGTTTGGTGTGCAAATATGATGTAGGGATATACGTATAATAATACGTACAGTGGACCCCCGAGTAACGAACACCCTGGAAATCGTACAATTATGTAAGTATAATATTGTAAGTGCTTGTGGAAGTGTATTTTTGGGGGTCTGAAATAGACTAACCTACGTGACATTATTCCTTAAGGGAGTAAATTCGTTCGGTAATGGCACTTGAGCAGGCTTCTGGAATGAAGTTTTTACGTTACTTGGGGGTCCACTGTACTGTACTGTAGTGTTCGCAAATGTTTTGATGCGCATATATATTGTAGGGATATATAATAATAGCATTTACTTAGCCTAACAATACTGCTTCCTTAACCTGTTGAACCATGAACAATCATAAAACACATGAAAACATCACAAAATATTGTATATACAGTGGATCCCCAGTTAACGGCCATAATTCGTTCCAGGATGCTGTTCAAGTGTCATTACGAAACAAATTTTTTCCCTTAAGGAATAATGTAAATTAGATTAGTCCTTTTAGACCCCCAAAAATACACTTACAAAGCACTTACAAAAATACACTTACATAATTGTTATGGTTTAATAACAAATAATGAACAAACAAAACACTCACCACTCATAAGGTTAGACAGACGAACTCTGACGACTTGCGATGACGATGATGATGATAGTTAGCCATGCAGTTACTGATGACAGTTGAATGGAGATGATTATACGGAGTGTAACTGCATGGCATAATGAGTCTAGTGTGTGGATTCTAACTCTTCACTGCCAGTGTCACTGCCGACATCGCTAGAGTCAAAGTTAGCAACGGAGTCAGATTCTGCCACGGGTTGAGGTTCAGGTAAAAACAGTACGGGAAGCGTTTTCCCGTACTTTTTTCCCGCATTTGTTTGATAACTATGATTTTTGTGGCTGGGCATTCGCAAATGTTCGAAGCTCGCAAAAGTGGAGGGCTAGCTGTATAACCCTTTTGGGTTTAGTGCTTAGAGCCACAGATGACTCCAACATCATCCTGACTCACGAAATCATAATAACAATTACAAACAAACCACGATACTGGTGAGGCTAGAACCCATGGCAAGTGATAATTACAAACAAACCACGATACTGGTGAGGCTAGAACCCATGGCAAGTGAGTCGAAACTCCAGGCTAGTGTGTAAGCCATTTTTAAAAAGGTTTTCAAATGATCTGATGTATGTAACAGCTCTTAGCTTGTAAATAAAGTTATTAACCTTGTAAAAACCCTGTGTAAAAAAAATGTTTTTGTCATCCTTCTTGTTTTGGTTTCAGTGGCCCTCGGTTATTTGAAGATGCCGTGGAGAGCATACCCGGCCAGAGTGGCATCAGCGAATCAGCCAGCAGCGTCAGCAGTGCCTCCAATGTCACGGCTTCACAGGTGCCTCTCCTCAACCCCCCGGCCTCTTCCACATCGCCAGGTCACTTTCTTACTGCCTTCCTTGTGTCACAGAAATTGTACATGAATGGTATACAATAGCAACGCAGTGAAGAATTAAGTCACACATGCAGTATCTGGGTATCTTTGTTGTAGACGTTTCGCCCTCCAGTGGCTTTTATCAATACAAATTCAAGGTCATAATGGGAAGACTGTAGAACTATATACAAAAGACGAGGTAATCAGTCCCTCAGCCTTGGAGTTGAAGAGTACCGTAGTCTACAAATAAAGATACCCAGATGTTGCACATGTGTCTGAGTCTTCATCAGAGAAATTATTCAAGTTTCTTACTGCTTGCTTTGCTTATGTCATGTAAATCATTCTTGTTATTTTTTCCTGCTTTCCTTATTATTTATCGCTATCTGCTTTCCATACGTCACTTAAGCCATTCTTGTTTATTTCTCACTGCTTTGTGTGTGTTATACAGTGGAACCTTGGTTTTCGTTTGCCCTTGTTTTCATCGAATTCGGTTTTCGTCAACTTTTTTTCATCAACATTTTGTCCCAGTTTTTGTTCATCCATTCAGTTTTCGTTGAGTTGACAGTGGTCCACCGTACCAAACGCGTCCGCCTGCCCGGGCCCCCACAAAGCATCCCACACATTCTGACTCGGTCTGGCTTTGTTTCTCGTGGACTGAGCATTACCCTGCGCATTCATCCAAAACATTTCATAATAATCCATTGTTTTTTGTGCTTATTTATTGAGTGCGACTGCTAAATAAGCCACCATGGGGCCAAAGAAAGTTCCAAGTGCCAGCCCTTTGATAAAGAAGGCGAGAAACAATAGAATTCAAGAAAGAACTCCTAGCAAAATACGAAAGTAGCGTTGGGGTTGGATGTGAGTGGCCAGGATGTGGAAGAGTTGGTGGACGACCACAAGGAAGAGCTAACCACTGAAGAGCTGCAACACCTTCAACTGGAACAACAACAGATCGCAGCTGAGGAAATTGCTTCAGAGGAGGAGGAAGAGAGGGGAGAATGTGCCTTCTTCAGGGATTAAGGACATGTGTGCAAAGTGGAATGAGTTGCAAAGTTTTGTGGAGAAATATCACCCTAACAAAGCTGTTCAATGACAATGCCTTGTCCCATTTTAGGCAAATCTTAAAGAGACGCCAGAAACACACCTCTCTGGACAGGTTTTTTGTGCGACAGGGGTCCAGTGCCAGTAAAAGACAAAGAAGGGAAGTAACCCCGGAGAGGGCCTTCATACCTGAAGTCCTTATGGAGGGGGATTCCCCTTCCAACCAATTATCTCTCCTCCCTCTTCCCTCCTCACCATCTTCCATACGCCAACAAGAGTTCAATAAAGGTAAAAGTGATGTTAAATGTTCATTTATCCATTTCATTAGTCATTTATATTTATTTCTCATTGTTTTCTGTATGTAAAACTATAGTTATTCTCTATAAAATGTATTTTTTGTTAATACTTTTGGGTGTCTGGAACGGATTAATTGGATTTACATTGTTTCTTATATGGGAAATATTGCTTCAGTTTTCTTACAATTCAGTTTTCGTCACACTTTCTGGAACGAATTAATCACAAAAACCGAGGTTCCACTGTATAAACCATTCTTGTATACGTACGTATCTTGTATACATATATCTGTCTCTAAATTCTCTCCTTATATCATTTAAACTATTCTTGTTTATCATTATAATTTAGCATGCTCTTTTGAGGTGAGCATTTTTACAACAGATAATGCTTGAAATTTTATGATTCATTAATCTTATTACCATAATTTTTCTTTTAGTGAAAGCAGCGCTGTTGATTGGTTTATTTCCATGCTTAAACAGATATAAAACAGGTAGCCACAGAGTCAAAGACAAAGAATTAAAGGAGATTTTGCATAAAGAAATTGGAATCAGTTTGTCAGAGAGCATACTAAAAAAAAATTAGACATATGGAATTTGAATATATTGTTTTTTAAAGTGTTTTCAAATAGTATTAGAATCTTGATATCTTTTAAATACAGTGGACCCCCGGATTACGTCATTATTTCGTTCCAGAATGCTGTTCAAGTGCCGTTACCAAATGAATTTGTTTCCATAAGGAATAATGTAAATTAGAGTAGTCCTTTTAGATTCCCAAAAATACACTTACAAAAGCACTTACGTAATCCGGGGGTCCACTGCAGTGTTCAATTAGAATCAAAATCTTTATATCTTTTAAAGCATACATGGAAGCTACAATGGATGGGTTTGTAGATTATGTAGCTGCAATTTGGATACAATTTTGATGGTATTAGAATGTATATTCCAAAGAAAGCCACTTACTATATGAGACATTCTTGGACACTAATTCTAATCTTACAAGCGACTTAATTCTAATCCTACCATATACAGTGGTCCCTTGGTTTTCGCTGAAAATTTGTTCCAGAATGCTGCTCAAGTGCCATTACCGAACGAATTTACTTTCTTAAGAAATAATGTCACGTAGGTTAGTCTATTTCAGACCCCCAAAAATACACTTGCAACAGCACTTACGAAAATACACTTACATAAATGTTCGAGTTTGGAGATGCACGAAAACCGAGGAACCACTGTATATAACTTAGTTCAATCTTGTAATTCCATATAACCCCTTGAAACATTTGTAGACACTAATTCTATTTTTACAAGCTACTTAATTCTAGTCAAATCAAATCAAATTTATTATTTATCGTGAATATGTACAGTGGTACCTCGGTTTACGATGGTCCCCAAAATCGCCCTTTTATGTAAGTTTATTTTTTTAAATGCTTTTATAAGTATTTTCGGGGGTCTAAAAGGAATAGTCTATTTTACATTATTCCTTATGGGGATAAATTCGTTTGGTAATGGCACTTGAACAGCATTCTGGAACGAAAAAATATCGTAAACCAGGGTACCACTGTATATGTCAGGTAAATGTTAAAAGCATCTGCTTACATTCATTACATATACAAATAACCAACTAGGACCATTAATTAGTCACACTAGTGAGTGGTCCATGTTGTACCGAAGCATCATTAGTTTCTTTCTCCTATATCCGGGTTATTTGTGTATTGTTCCACTCACTTTTTGTTCTTTATTCATTATATACTGTACAGCTGGGCTTGATGACATTCTAATCTTGGATTACTGTACAGTGGAACCTCAGTACTTGAACTTAATTCATTCCAGAAGGCTGTTCGAGTGCCAATCCTTTTAAGTATTGAACAAATTCTTCCTAACCAATTTTCTTTTTGGTTGGCTGTTGTCACTAATTTTCGTAGGTCCCCATGGTGACTTATACAAATAATACAAAAAAATGCGAAAAAACACGAAATAGTTTACAGCGAAGTTCTGGCAGGTCATGTTTATTTGGTCGAGTGCTGAGCTTTGTTCGCGTAGGGAACTGTTCGTGTACCGAGGTTCCACTGTATTTCCTTTCCAATTTATAAGGCCTGATCTGAGACCAGACTGCAGGGATGATGGCTCATGGAACCATTGATATAAGAGATGATAATATGAAATTTATTTTTGTTCAGGAGGAAGTGGTGGTTCCACACAGTCCCCGTCCACACCTGCACTACCTTCACACACATACAAGGCATCAGGTTAGTTCCACACAGTCCCCGTCCACACCCACACTACCTTCCACACACACAAGGCATCAGGTTAGTTCCACACAGTCCCGTCCACACCCACACTACCTTCCACACACACACAAGGCATCAGGTTAGTTCCACACAGTCCCCGTCCACACCTGCACTACCTTCACACACATACAAGGCATCAGGTTAGTTCCACACAGTCCCCGTCCACACCCACGCTACCTTCACACACACACACAAGGCATCAGGTTAGTTCCACACAGTCCCCGTCCACACCCACGCTACCTTCACACACACACACAAGGCATCAGGTTAGTTCCACACAGTCCCCGTCCACACCCACGCTACCTTCACACACAAGGCATCAGGTTAGTTCCACACAGTCCCCGTCCACACCACGCTACCTTCACACACAAGGCATCAGGTTAGTTCCACACAGTCCCCGTCCATACCCACGCTACCTTCACACACACACACAAGGCATCAGGTTAGTTCCACACAGTCCCCATGCACACCCACGCTACCTTCACACACACACAAGGCATCAGGTTAGTTCCACACAATCCCCATCCACACCCACGCTACCTTCACACACACACAAGGCATCAGGTTAGTTCCACACAATCCCCATCCACACCTGCACTACCTTCACACACACACACAAGGCATCAGGTTAGTTCCACACAGTCCCCGTCCACACCCACGCTACCTTCACACACACACACACAAGGCATCAGGTTAGTTCCACACAGTCCCCGTCCACACCCATGCTACCTTCACACACACACAAGGCATCAGGTTAGTTCCACACAGTCCCCATCCACACCTACGCTACCTTCACACACACACAAGGCATCAGGTTAGTTCCACACAGTCCCCGTCCACACCCACGCTACCTTCACACACACACAAGGCATCAGGTTAGTTCCACACTGTCCCTGTCCACACACACAAGGCATCAGGTTAGTTCCACACAGTCCCCGTCCACACCCACACTATCTTCACACACACACAAGGCATCAGGTTAGTTCCACACAGTCCCCGTCCACACCCACGCTACCTTCACACACACACACACAAGGCATCAGGTTAGTTCCACACAGTCCCCATCCACACCCACGCTACCTTCACACACACACACACAAGGCATCAGGTTAGTTCCACACAGTCCCCATCCACACCCACGCTACCTTCACACACACAAGGCATCAGGTTAGTTCTACACAATCCCCATCCACACCTGCACTACCTTCACACACACACACACAAGGCATCAGGTTAGTTCCACACAGTCCCCGTCCACACCCACGCTACCTTCATACACATACACAAGGCATCAGGTTAGATCTCAAATTCAAAGTCAGAGATTTATTTGAGCATGATACAATGTTTGTAGGGGGATGGGTGACATTTGGTTGTTCATGCAGAAAGCCAATGGCTATGCAGAGCATTTCATGCAAGCTTAGGCCTAACTTAAGACTAGTGACAATAATAGTTATTTGCTTGGACATACAGCAGGCATTTGTGAGCGTGTTAGATAGGAGTGAGTGGAGATGAATGGGTTTTGGGACTTGACAAGCTGTTGGAGTATGAGCAGGGTAATTTGTGAAGGAATTCAGGAAAACCGGTTAGCCAGATTTGAGCCCTGGAGGTGGGAAGTACAATGCCTGCACTTTAAAGGAGGGGTTTGGGATATTGGCTGTTTGGAGTGACAGCTAAACTGTCATATGTGAGCACCTCTGCAAAGACCATGATTATGTGTAAATGATGGTGAAGGTGTTTCTTTTTTGGGTCTCCCTGCCTCAGTGGGAGACTTCCAACATGTTAAAAAAAAAATTACTAGTATATTTAGGACTGAGAGCAATTGTTTTGATAAAATAAATACAGTCATACCTTGGTTACGATATTAATCCGTCAGAGAGGGCGTATCTGTAACCGAATCAATCGTTATCCGAATCAATTTTCCCCATAAGAAATAATGGAAATAAAATTAATCCGTTCCAGACTTCCAAAAGTAGTAAAATAAAATATTTTTTAGAACTTTTTGACATTAAATAATACACAATTTAATGAACATTAAAGAAATACATGTAAATATAGTACAATAACATGTCACTTACATTTATTGAAGAGTTGTTGATGTGTGGAGGACGGGAGGAGGGAAAAGGATGGAGTATAGTATGCTAGTGTTTGGAAGGGGAATCCCCTTCCATTAACACTGCAGGTGGCAAGTTCTTTTCTGGGGTTACTGGCCTTTTTCTTTTAATGCCACTAGGACCAGGTTGAGAGTCACTGGACCCCTCTCTAACCAAAAATCTGTCCAGGGAGCTCTGTGTCTGGCGATACTTTAACACATCCCTGAAATGGGACACCACTGTGTCATTGTACAGGTTGCCAGCACGGCCTGCAACAGCATGGTTAGGGTGATATTCATCCATAAAGCCTTGCACCCTGCTCCACATTCTACAAATCTCTTTAATCACTGAAGAAGGCACCTTCTTCCATCTCTGTTCTACCTCCTCCTCCTCTGAACCATTGTCCTGACCTGTGGTCTCTTGTTGCTGTTGCTGTTGAAGCTCTTGCAGATCTTCAGTGGTTAGCTCTTCATTGTGCTCCTCCACCAACTGTTCCACATCCTCACCACTCACCTCCAACCCCATGGACTTGCCCAGTTCCACAATTTCTTCCACAACAGGCTCAGGCTCAGGCTCAGGGTTCTGAGGCTCAGCCCCAAAACCTTTAAAATCCCTCTCTAGGACACAGTCTGGCCACAATTTTCTCCAGGCAGAGTTCAAAGTCCTGGTAGTCACTCCCTCCCAAGCCTTACCTATAATAAGGTGTACACAATGCAGGATATGGAAATGATTTTTCCAAAAGTCTCTTAGGGTTATATTCATGTCTGTGGTCACATCAAAGCACTTTTGAAACATTGCTTTGGTGTAGAGTTTTTTAAAGTTGCAATTGACCTGCTGGTCCATGGGCTGGAGGAGAGGAGTGGTATTAGGGGGCAAGAACTTCACTTTAATGAATTTAAAGTCCTCCACAATTTTCTCTACCAAGTTTGGTGGATGACAAGGAGCATTGTCCATTATCAGGAGACACTTAAGTGGCAAATTATTTTCCTGGAGATATTTCTTCACACTGGGGCCAAACACGCCATTGAACCACTCTAAGAAAATGTCTTTGTGACCCATGCCTTTTTGTTAGACTTCCACATCACACACAAGTTAGACTTGGTGATACTGCATCTGCCAAACACTCGGGGAATTTAGAATGATACACCAGTAAAGGCTTCACTTTGCAATCACCACTGGCATTAGCACAAAGCATCAAAGTTAGCCTGTCTTTCATAGGCTTGTGTCCTGGCTGTGCCTTTTCCTCCTGAGTAATGAAGGTCCTGTTGGGCATTTTCTTCCAAAACAGGCCTGTTTCATCACAATTAAACACTTGTTGGGGTTGGAATTGTTCAGCCTCTATGTACCCCTGGAATTCAGGCACATATTTTTCAGCTGCACTTTTGTCAAAACTGGCTGCCTCACCATGCCTCACAACACTATGTATGCCACTTATATTCTTAAATTTTTGAAACCAGCCTCTGCTGGCTTTAAATTCGCTCACTTCACCACTCGTTGCAGGCATTTTCTTAACGAGATCATCATGCAACTGCCTTGCTTTTTCACATATTATTGCCTGCGAAACACTATCTCCTGCTAACTGTTTCTCGTTGATCCACACCAACAACAAATTTTCCACATCTTCCAGCACTTGCGATCTCTGTTTTGTGATCACATATGCACGTTTCGCAACAACAGCTTCCTTGATTTTACGTGTATTTCCCTTGGCCACAATGGTAGCGATGGTAGAATAGGCTTTACCATACAGCCTGGCCAGCTCAGTGATACGCACTCCACTTTCATATTTTTCTATTATCTCCTTCTTCAGTTCTACTGTATTTCTGAGCCTCTTTACCACTAGGACCCATGGTAGCTTATTTAGCAGTTGCAAGCACTAAAAACAGTGGAATAATGACAATATACTGGTATGAATGCGTGGGTGGAGTGGGTGGTGGTCACTCTCGCTTGTAAACAATAGCACACTGACGCTCCCTGGAGTGCCCGCACAGCTGGGCGCCACGCGGACGTGTCCGGGACGAATATCGTAAACCGAATCAATCATCGTAAACGGAGTCAATATTTTAACGTAAAAATGTATCGCTAACCGAATTTATCGTTATCCGACGCCATCGTTAACCGAGGTATGACTGTATTGCGCACTTGTAGTATTGGAAGAAAAAAAAGGAAAGATTGGAAGAAATAAATGAAAAACTGATATACAGTAATTAAAAGTCTCAAGAAATGTTTGAGTTACCAGAGTACTAGAAAGACTATTTTAAAGAGCTGTTATTATCACTTAACAAGAGAGAAAGAGAGGTTAAGATTGATTAATTATGCATGAATGTATAAACGTGTGTGGGAAATATTACAGTTATACAACCACTTCCAAATGAGAATTTGAAGACAAGTTCTAGGGGAAAAGTGAAGAGAACTCCAGGAATAGATAAAATAGCAGCAGTTTAGATTTTGCCACCAAGTGGCTAGTTTATTGTGCACCCCATATCCATCCTGTGGACGGTAGCGCAAGAGCATATGGATACACGGAAGGTCTAGGAACTACGCCTCAAAAGGGTTAACAGGAGTACATTTGGATTTATATCTACATATACAGTTCACTTATCTGTTACAAGATATACTAAGCAATTTTAGGAAATTTGCTTAGTACAGTGGTCCCTCGGTTTTCGCCGAAAATTCGTTCCAGAATGCTGCTCAAGTGCCATTACCGAACGAATTTACTCCCTTAAGAAATAATGTCACGTAGGTTAGTCTATTTCAGACCCCCAAAAATACACTTGCAACAGCACTTACGAAAATACACTTACATAAATGTTCGAGTTTGGAGATGCACAAAAACCGAGGGACCACTGTATATCTGGTATCTTATTTTCATTAGTAGGATATCTTGACATGTCACATAGGTTATTATACTGTCTATCTCTATTTTCCTCAATAAGTGGACAATTAAGCACAGTGTTCAAGACAGTGACCATATGCCTGACCACATAATTTGCATTTAGATTGATCATCATTTGTGCATCTCTCAAACTGCCAGAAGTACAGTGGACCCTCAGTTTTCGTTCACCTCCAAACTCGAGCAATTATGTAAGTGTATTTTTGTAAGTGCTTTTGTAAGTGTATTTTTTGGGATCTGAAATTACTAATGTAATTTATATTTGTCCTTATGGGAACAAATTCGTTTGGTAACGGCACTCGAACAGCATTCTGGAAAGTATTTTCAACGAAAACCGAGGGTCCACTGTACTTGTAACCAAGCCTAAGCCTGGCCACTACAACATCAATCAGTACTTGTAACCAAGCCTAAGCCTGGCCATTACAACATCAGTCAGTACTTGTAACCAAACCTATGCCTGGCCACTACAACATCAGTCATTACTTGTAACCAATCCTAAGCCTGGCCACTACATCACCAGTCAGTACAGTGGACCCCCGGATTATGTCATTATTTTGTTCCAGAATACTGTTCAAGTGCCGTTACCGAACGAATTTGTTCCCATAAGGAATAATGTAAATTAGATTAGTCCTTTTAGACCCCCAAAAATACACTTACATAATTGTTCAAGTTTGGAGCAGTACATAATCCGGGGGTCCACTGTACTTGTAATCAAGCCTAAGCCTGGCCACTACAACATCAGTTAGTACAGTGGATCCCCACCTAACGAGCAAAATTCATTCCAGAAGCCTGCTCAAGTGCCATTACCGAACGAATTTACTTCCTTAAGAAATAATGTCACGTAGGTTAGTCTATTTCAGACCCCCAAAAATACACATCCACAAGCACTTACAATATTATACATACAGTGGACCCTCGCTATTTGAACACTCCAAAACTCGCCCTTTTATGTAAGTTTATTATTGTAAGTGCTTTTATAAGTGTATTTTTGGGGGTCTGAAATGGACTAATCTAATTTACATCATTCCTTATGGGAATAAATTCGTTTGGTAACAGCACTTGAACAGCATTCTGGAATGAGGGTGAGTTTTGGAGTGTTCAAATAGCGAGGGTCCACTGTACTTACATAATTGTACGATTTCCGGGGTGCTCGTTAGGCGGGGGTCCACTGTACTTGTAACCAAGCCTAAGCCTGGCCACTACAACATCAGTTAGTACAGTGGTACCCCGACTTACGATATTTTTTCATTCCAGAATGCTGTTCAAGTGCCATTACCAAACGAATTTATCTCCATAAGAAATGATGTAAAATAGACTAGTCCTTTTAGACCCCCAAAATTACACTTACAAAAGCATTTAAAAAAATAAACTTACATAAAAGGGTGTGTTTGGGGACCATCGTAAGTCGGGGTACCACTGTACTTGTAACCAAGCCTAAGCCTGGCCACTACAACATCAGTCACTGTTTACATTGGAAGTTGCTCCATAAACATACTTATCTACATTCATTCCTATAACAATGATTTTCATTATTTACTTATCTCCTAATATTATTCCTAATGCTAGACACAGATATACAAAAGTTATATTCTACATTCTCCTTCAGGGTACTCTTCTTGGCTAACATATCAACTTTATCATGAAGGAGTAATCCAATGTGTGATGGGATCCATAGCAATTGCACATTAATTCCTTTGTCCCGGATTTTTGAGTATCTATACCTGGCTTCTCCAATGAGCATGTTGTTGGAGTCATTATAAGAGTCAAAAGCCTTCAGTGATGACATAGAATCAGTAATGATGATAGAGTCAAGCTCAGTGTCATAAGTTAGCTTTAGCGCCATTAGGATTGCAAACAATTCAGTTTGCAGTGTAGATGCCCAGTTGTTAATTCTTATGCCTAGTTCAAATTTATTATGGTTCTTAACTTACCATTTAGTTTTAAGTTAATTTTTAAGTCTGCCCACAATGCTCTGCATATTAGGGGCTTTTGGCATGTACACCTCTTGTAATCTCATAAACCAATTATAAATCTTTGTATCATATCCCAATAAACTATTATTATTATTATTATTATTATTATTATTATTATTATTATTATAACTAGGGAGGTGGCAACAAGAGCAGATGCAGCCCTGCCAGAAGATTCCTGTTTAGATCCATCAGTGTATATAACTTATTTTTATTTTATTAACACATCGGCCGATTCCCACCAAGGCAGGGTGGCCCGAAAAAGAAAAATTTTCATCATCATTCACTCCATCACTGTCTTGCCAGAGGGGTGCTTTACACCACAGTTACAAAACTGCAACATTAACACCCCTCCTTCAGAGTGCAGACACTGTACTTCCCATCTCCAGGACTCAAGTCCGGCCTGCCGGTTTCCCTGAATCCCTTCATAAATGTTACTTTGCTCACACTCCAACAGCACGTCAAGTATTAAAAACCATTTGTCTCCATTCACTCCTATCAAATACGCTCACGCATGCTTGCTGGAAATCCAAGCCCCTCGCACACAAAACCTCTTTTACCCCCTCCCTCCAACCTTTCTTAGGCCAACCCCTACCCCGCCTTCCCTCCACTACAGATTTATACACTCGAAGTCATTCTGTTTCGTTCCATTCTCTCTACATGTCCGAACCACCTCAACAACCCCTCCTCAGCCCTCTGGATGATAGTTTTGGTAATCCCGCACCTCCTCCTAATTTCCAAACTCCGAATCCTCTGCATTATATTCACACCACACATTGACCTCAGACATGACATCTCCACTGCCTCCAGCCTTCTCGTTGCAACATACATCACCCATGCTTCACACCCATATAAGAGTATTGGTGTAACTATACTCATACATTTCCCTCTTTACTTCCATAGACAAAGTTCTTTGTCTCCACAGACTCCGCAGTGCACCACTCACCCTTTTCCCATCATCAATTCTATGATTCACCTCATCCTTCATAGACCCATCTGCTGACATATCCACTCCCAAATCTCTGAATATATTCACCTCCTCCATACTCTCTCCCTCCAATCTGATATCCAATCTTTCGTCACCTAATCTTTTTGTTATCCTCATCACCTTACTCTTTCCTATATTCACTTTCAATTTTCTTCTTTTACATACCCTACCAAATTCATCCACCAACCTCTGCAACTTCTCTTCAGAATCTCCCAAAAGCAGTGTCATCAGCAAAAAGCAACTGTGACAACTCCCACTTTGTATTTGATTCTTTGTCTTTTAACCTTACACCTCTTGCCAAGACCCTCGCATTCACTTCGCTTTTAACCCCATCTATAAATATATTGAACAACCACGGTCACATCACGCATCCTTGTCTAAGGCCTACTTTTACTGGGAAATAATCTCCCTCTCTCCTACACACACTAACCTGAGCCTCACTATCCTCATAAAAGCTCTTCACTGCTTTCAGTAACCTACCTCCTATTCCATACACCTGCAACATCTGCCACATTGCCCCCTATCCACCCTATTATATGCCGTTTCCAAATCCATAAATGCCACAAAAACCTCTTTAACCTTATCTAAATACTGTTCACCTATATGTTTCACTGTAAACACTTGGTCTACACACCCCCTACGTTTACTAAAGCCCCCTTGTTCATCTGCTATCCTGCTCTCTGTCTTACTCCTAATCTTTTCAATAATAACTCTACCATACACTTTACCTGGTATACTCAACAGACTTATTCCCCTATAATTTTTGCACTCTCTTTTGTCCCCTTTGCCTTTATACACGCTCTCTGCCTTTTCCTAGGTACCTTACCCTCTTCCATACATTTATTAAATAATAGCACCAACCACTCCAAAACTATATCCCCACCTGCTTTTAACATTTCTATCTTTATCACATCAATCCCAGCTACCTTACCCCCTTTCATTCTACCCACTGCCTCATGAACTTCCCCCACACTCACAACTGGCTCTTCCACACTCCTACAAGATGTTATTCCTCCTTGCCCTATACACGAAATCACAGCTTCCCTGTCTTCATCAACATTTAACAACTCCTCAAAATATTCCCTCCATCTTCCCGATACCTCTAACTCTCCATTTAATAACTCTCCTCTCCTATTTTTAACTGTCAAATCCATTTGTTCCCTAGGCTTCCTCAACTTATTAATCTCACTCCAAAACTTTTTTCTTATTTTCAACAAAATTTATTGATAACATCTCACCCACTCTCTCATTTGCTCTCTTTTTACATTGCTTCACCACTCTCTTAACCTCTCTTTTTTCTCTCCATATACTCTTCCCTCCTTGCATCACTTCTACTTTGTAAAACCTCTCATATGCTAACTTTTCTCCTTACTACTCTTTTACATCATCATTCCACCAATAGCTCTTCTTCCCTCCCGCACCCACTTTCCTGTAACCACAAACTTCTGCTGAACACACTAACACTATATTCTTTAACCTACCCCATACATCTTCGACCCCATCTCACTAGCCCATCTATCCTCCAATAGTTGTTTATATCTTACCCTAACTGCCTCCTCTTTTAGTTTATAAACCTTCACCTCTCTCTTACTTACTGCTTCTATTTGCCTTGTATCCCATCTACCTTTTACTCCCACTTTAGCTACAACTAAAAAGTGATCTGATATATCTGTGGCCTCTCTATAAACATGTACATCCTGAAGTCTACTCAACAGTCTTTTATTTACCAATACGTAGTCCAACAAACTTCTGTCATTACGCCCTACATCATATCTTGTATACTTATTTATCCTATTTTTCTTAAAATATGTATTACCTATAACTAAACCCCTTTCTATACAAAGTTCAATCAAGGGGTTCCCATTATTATTTACACCTGGCACCCCAAACTTACCTACCACACCCTCTCTGTGATAACTTATTACTACCAGCTAGGCCAGAAATTTCTTCTTGAACAGTTGCTTTAACAAGTGATTTAAGGAAGGGATTACGTATTAGCAATGAGCTTCTTGGGTGGGGCTTGCAGGTATGTGATATTAAATGAACACATTGGGACAGCCAAGAATAATTCTGAGAGCTTCATTTTGCATTAATTCCAAGGGTCGAAGAGAACTTTCTCTAGCTAATATCAACATGGGAGCAGCATAATCAATTAAGGACCTAACATAAGCTATGTACATCATTCTCACATTAGCACCATAGCAGCAGATTGGGTTATATGTATATTTTTTTTTTTTCTCTTCAACACACCAGCCATCTCTCACCAAGACAGGGTGACCCAAAAAAGAAGATAACTATAAAATTGTCTTCATTTTTACATTTAATAATTTATACAGTAGGGGTTATTAACCTCTTGCTCCCTGGGTTATAAATGTAGCAGATAACAGAGCTTGCTCAGGCAGCCTCATATATAGGTGCAAGTTATTGTTTGCATTTTTCAATGTTTTGTACCTCAACAGTATGTGGTGCTTCGGAAAAACCCTTCGACACTTCCGAGCCCTCCATTGATTATGACCTGATGTACGAGGAGGATGACGACCCTGAACTGGGATCTATGGAAGGCCACGGCTCCGTCATACACCATCTACTCTCGCAGGTTAGATAACATACACTCAGAGTTAAGCATTATTATTATTATTAACTCCAACCATCTCTCACTGAGGAAGGGTGACCCAAAAAAGAAGACACACTTTCAGGAGGTTTTTCTTCTTTAAACATTAATTTATACAGGAGAAAGGTTACTACCCTCTTACTCCTGGCATTTTGTCGCCTCTTACAACATGCATAGCTACCAGAGAAAGAATTCTTTTCCATTTCCCCATGGAGATAAATAAAAAAGAACAAGAACTATTAAGAAAATAGAAGAAACCCCAGATGGGTGCATAAATATACAGTGGTCCCCCGGATTACGTACTGCTCCAAACTCGAACAATTATGTAATTGTATTTTTGTAAGTGCTTTTGTAAGTGTATTTTTGGGGGTCTAAAAGTACTACGTAATCTAATTTACATTATTCTTTATGGGAACAAATTTGTTCGGTAATGGCACTTGAACAGCAGTCTGGAACGAAATAAGGACGTAATCCGGGGGTCCACTGTATATGTGTGTACATGCATGTGTAATGTGACCTAAGTGTAAGTAGAAGTAGCAAGATATACCTGGTATCCCGCTTGTCTGAGACAGAAAAAAATGACACCAGCACACGATATGGTATTAAAAACACTATGTATAGAAGTTATAGATTATCTAAGAATCTTTTTCCACAGGTAATCACACTTTAGACAGAGAACTTTCAATGACTTCTTGGTCTATCCTGGACCACCATACATAACTACAGAAGAAATCCTACTTAATAATCTATATCTAGTTCTTTTAAGAGGTCTGAGCAAAGCTCAGCAAAGCTCAGACCTCTACAACACAATTGTCATCAAAGATTTGTTAAGTTATACCATGAATTAAGGAAAGATCCTAGACTTCACCTTACGAAACAGATAAAGCAAATGCGATAGTAATTATGGACAAGGCAGATTATAGTGGAAAAATGAACCCCTTAAGCATTAGGATTAGTTTGCCTGAAGTGCATTGCACACTAGTGGCTTTCTTTTGTGTCTAACAGTGTTTTATTACAGTGGACCCTCCGTTTTCGTTCACCTCCAAACTCTAACATTTATGTAAGTGTATTTTCGTAAGTGCTTTTGTAAGTGTATTTTTGGGGGTCTGAAATGACTAATCTAATTTACATTTGTTCTTATGAGAACAAATTCGTTTGTTAACGGCACTCAAACAGCATTCTGGAAAGAATTTTCAACAAAAACCGAGGGTCCACTGTACTTGTAAAGTACATGACTCACAAAATGGTAATAACACGATTGCAAACAAACCACATAACGGGTGGGGTTCTGTGGTTTGTTTGCGGCATGTAAACTACATTGCTGTGTATTGCATAAAAGAAATAAAAATTTTAATTTGAATTTTCAAGTTACCAACAGAACTACACTTGTTACTTCAGTTCAGGATCAACAGAACTACAGTTGTTACTTCAGTTCGGGATCAACAGAACTACAATTGTTACTTCAGTTCAGGATCAACAGAACTACACTTGTTACTTCAGTTCAGGATCAACAGAACTACACTTGTTGCTTCAGTTCAGGATCAACAGAACTACACTTGTTACTTCAGTTCAGGATAGACAGAACTACAATTGTTAACACTTAATAATAATAATAATAATAATAATAATAATATTTTTATTTCGTTGCAAGTTACAAGTATACATAGTTATTGGTAGTTACAATTATAAAACTGTAATGCAAGGAGAGCCACTGGCATGCCATGGCATTAGGGGCAGCTTATTCTAAAGACTTATTCACTAAGTACTTAATACTAGAGAAATTGATTGAGTTTATTCTAGTTATATATTATTTCAAATTACAATATGATTATACTATACTATTAATTAAAAGACAATACTAGAGAAATTGGTTGAGTTTATTCTAGTTGTATATTTTATTTCAAGTTACAATATGTTGATGCTATACTAGTAAAATAACAATTCTAGAGAAATTTAGTGAGTTTCTTCTAGTTACATATTTTATTTCAAATTAACAAAATGATGATACTACGTATACTAATTAAAATGACAATATGATATGAAATTGCAACAAGTGTTAAGGAGGATGACAATATAAAACTGAGATTATCTTAAGTAAAATAACATTGAGTTTGAAA